>JBBPMJ010000526.1:0-23244 GCA_038090255.1 Austroboletus niveus | reverse complement strand
CGACAAGACGAGAATGGGGAATCGTCTCGCGCACGCAGGACTATATATACTACTGTGAAGCAGTGTTCGGCAAGTGCCGAGACACCGAGAGTCCGAAAATAAAGAAAAATCGTAACAGACATCATCATTCTGGTAATAACTAATTGGATGGACAAAACCTACGGCAGCATCTGTCTTGACTGGCAGGGACTTCTGGAACACGAGATACTTATTCACTTTGCCCCTTCAGCAAACGACAGTGACACCAGTGCGTACTTTACTTTACTAAGCCAATTCTAATCTGTCATAAAGTCTGATGTGTTTAGAATCTTTAGATGGGGCCATGACATTTGGAGGCGTCGATCCTACGATTCATACATAGGTAAAAATGCAATTCTCTCGCGGACTCTCCAGTGCTTAATTAGCATTCCACAGTACGTACGATGGTGATATTACATATACGCCTGTGAGTCTGTGACGAAGACACTACCAGTAGGGGATTTTTGGGGTATTAATGTCGCCTCGGTCACATATGGCCCCCACGCCGTCATCCCTACTTCCCGGACCGTCGGCAGTGGTACCCCTCATTTACCTGTCATGGTGACTTTAAGTCGAACTGACTTGATTCTATGTACTAGGTCGTCCTCGCGAACGACTTTTTTGACGTGTGCAGGAAAGCAATTCCTGGAGCAAAAATTAATGAGCCCATTAGTTCTGATAACGTGCCACAAATCGAAAGTATTCCCCACCCGTTGGTCATCTGCAACATCGCGAGATCGGAGAGATACCCCGGATGGTGCCCTAACAGGTCCAGCCGTCCGTGGATAAACGTCAGTGTCAACCTGCATCAGAGCACCAAACCTCTCACCATCGGGGTCCAGAGAAACTACATGTCCTGTATCGTCAGGGCTGGATGGGCACTCGGCCTCCCTTAGTTGAGCCCAACTTTTTGGCTCGTTGTCGTCACGGTTCCGACGAACGTATCAGAACACTCGATATGTGGTGCTGTTTCCACATGCCAGGCTGAGCGCAACATCGTCAATCTGAACGAACCGCGTTGGTCGATTGACAGCATGTCTGTTACGCCCAGTAGGGGACGCATTGAATGCAATATTACGGTACGCTTACGAGTAGCCATCATATCTGCGGGTAAAAAAGAGCCTGCTAGGGTGGCACTGGGTGGGGAACCACGGTATTTACAACCCCAGTTTTCGCATGGTGACGGGACGATTCTTCATGAGGTTCCTTGAAGTAATAAGTATAAATCGAGAGATTCAGAAAAATGATGATGTGGAAGGTCCTGTCTTGTATACGCATGAACAGAAATTCCGAGTTTTGGATGCCAGCAGTGGCAGCATCGTGACTTATAGTGCGCAACTTTTGCCTACATGCTTGGCTCTGAATATCGGCCTGGGAGCGACGGCTTGGGATGATCATATGAATTCAGGAGTGAAGCTTGAAGCAGAGACCCTGGGAGTTTAGAGGCAAGATGTTGTCAGGTGGACGCGTCATATCGGACATGGCAACTTTGGTGATAGATGTCTGAAACAGAGGGGCCCGCGGGGTCATACCAAGTATCAGATCTCAGATACCGACAAGTTGTTGAAAACTATAAAGTAATAATAATTTTAGAGATAAGTAAGGGTCGATAGAATCCATACAGTGACGAAAATACATAGTGTGCGCCTAAAACAACGAACCGCAGGTCGCCGCAGCGCAAAAGAGAATGACCAAACACGAAACCCAGGGACTCATACACTCATCGAAGACCCGCTCGACCCAGCTACAGACTGCTTTTCCACGTTCGGAAAACCTGTCGACGGAATCGCACTTACACCGATCGATCTGCCTAAAGTCGTGTATTGAGTAAAATGACAAGCGCTGTTCGATAGTGGACGTACCTCGACTTTCTCCCTTGTCCGAGTCGATTTTGTCCCGACTGATTGCAGTGGCATCCATCGGGAGCGAATACCCTATACTCCCAAATGTCAACGTCGGATTCGCGGCGTGCCACGTCTCTAGTCCGGGGTAGTCGAAGGCACGGGGATCGCTTTTTACCATGTCGTCGTTGCTTTTTTTAAACGCTCCCTCAAGACGGTCGAGTCGCGCTGCGCGTCGGTGGATGTTACCTGACCATACGGTTGCGAAAACGACGCCAAAGACGGCCAGCATGCTGTTTACCAGGACGATTTCGTTCACGACCAGCACGTTAACGTTACGGTAGACGACGACGAGTTGTGCAATCGAGAAGAGAGAAGGAATGACGAAGTTTGAGAGCGCGATACGGGAGAGCGTACGCATGCGTTGTGCAAATGTCGCTAGAAGAAAAGGGCAGAATTTCAGTCAACGCCAGGGTAGCCGAAAGAATGCTGGTTACGTCTGCTCGGATGAATATCGCTTGTGACACCCTGTACATTTCCGCGATCTCGGATGGTCCAAAGAAACATGACCGATGCATATCTACCCATCATTGCAAGCATATTTAAGCACATCAGAACCTAGACAAACGGAAACGCCGGCACTCACGCATTGTCTACCACCTGAGCAGACCATTCGATTTTTAGATAAGGAGTCGTCGACCAAACGACGGCTACATGTTCAGTTCCTAAAGGTCCATGGGCAACTTTCGCCAGGACCGTGATGAAGATGATCATGTTGACAATGCGAGCGATCTTGAGGAGGATAGGGAGCGACGTCAAGAGAGCAAATTTTGCTAAACCGACGCGCGCGATTGGGTGGACAGATACCAGGCGAAGGAGCAAGATTAGATCGACGAGTATATTTTGAAAAGCACCGACAATTCCGATAGCAATGTTCAGCTTACAAAAAATGAAACAAGGTAAGAGCACTTTCGGGGAGAAGGCATACCGGAGCGGGCCATGGAGATTGAGGAGTCAGTATAGTATGAACCTGAAAACATCGATCAAAGGCTGGCGACCAATGAATGCTCGGCTTACCCCAAGTGCATCAATCATTGTACCTGCTATAAAAGCAAGAGCGATAGCTACTACATTGAGGATAAAGATAGGCCGTCGGCGGCTGTCTGGGGTGGAGAAGTAGAACAGTGCAATCAAGAGAGGTATGAGAAGGGTTAAAAAAGTGTGGCTGATCATAATGGAGTTTAGAGAGGAGTGTGTCATAACATTGGAAGTCGGTGTCGATGATACGGAGCCCGTGGAATTTGTAGACATGGTGTCGAGTTTAGTGAATGGCCCCAATGAACCTGAAGACGGACTTTGGCAATCGTCAGCCATTAAATATGGTGCTAGTGAAAGATGAAACACACAAGGAGCGGAAGCAGGAAAGCACGCTTCAAGTGTTTTTTTTCTTTGCAATCAATAATCCGACCACAACGAAAAGGACGCGCCATCATCAAGGTCAGCTGGGGGATTTATGTGATTTAATTTTACGACACCAAGACTTACACGGCAATCTTACGTAGACGGGAACCTGAACGGACTTAGAGAACATGGGCAAGCGCGAGTTTGAAGGGACCATCATGAAATGGGCGCAACTACTCGAGGGAAAATCAAGTGACATCGCCACCATCAAAGTCCCATGGCATGAGGAACGACACCTGCAAAAACATGTACAAGCACACCTCGAAGGACTTGACGATTGCTAGTGGTGGAACAGAGTGAGCAACGAGGGCATCCAGTTTCACACGTGCCTTGGTATCGCCGTAAGTCTACGTTGTATTCAGAGTCTTCGTCGAGGTCAGTGGTTCAATGGCGTTATCGACCCTGGTTGGAATGTAAACGGTGTCTGTTTAATCATTGCTGGCGTTCAGGAACAGATCACTGAATCAGATGGACATGCTGTGGAATCTGCCAAGTATAAGTACCGAAATTTCAGATAAGTTGATCGGAGAACAACTATATATGCACCGATGATCATCAACACAATACATACCAATTTACATTGAAGCTGGCCCTTGAAACTTTTACTGGGTTATCGTTTGATCAAAGCTCAGAGAGTGAGTGCTTTGATACTAGATAACGATTGCATTTGCCAACTATGGGAAATCCAATCAAACCAAATGGCGATAAAGTTCGAGGTCGGAACATATGATCGCCCGACCGTATTGCTACCCAACAACCCAACAAGACACGAGATCCCAGTGGCAACAACACATCTCCTGTTCAACCTCGACGGCTGAAGAGATCTGGACGTCATCCTACCCTGCACTAGCTTTTCCAAGGTTTGATGCAGTCAGCACCAACACAAGCCCAGGACTCGCGCTGACCTAGACAACTGACCCAATACCTTAGTACAGGCACGCATGACAATGCACCATCTGCTCACTTTCAAATCATTCTATTCTCTCCGCGAGAAAGGTTACTCTGACATCGGTGATTCGTTATCTCCTGTCGCTCGATCCCTTTCACCGGATTCTCTTCCTTCCTGAAATGATCTGACCCGTTCTCGTATCTTTCTCCGCCGTTCAATGCCATACACTTGTGCCTCTGCACGTGCCTGAGCGAGATTCGCAGTGGCGGATCTTGAATGTTGTTCTACGCGGTCCATGTGAGAGCTAACGGAAGCCATTGCTACGATCATCTGATGTCAAACAAGTATGGATACATATGATTGGGTTAAATGGTTCATCACATGGATGGGTCGTCAACGAATAGTTATAGGAAGCAAAAGACGGGGAACTTACCCCGGCGAGCACGAACGCCACTAGGGTGTACCAGAGTTGAGTATCATCAGCGTTACGGTGCCTTACGTCGCCAGTGGACACAGTAGACGATGATGATTGGCGAGAACGACGACGAAGCTCTGCACGGATAGCTTCGTCACGGGACTGGGCAGACTCCCTCGCACGTCCACCGGGACGACTCGAACGACACCCACGAAGGGCACCATATGCTTGCGTGATGGCACGAAACTGGGCGTTACATATAGTGGGTGGGACGCCATGCTGGCCGTGGCTCGCATCGGGGTGGTAAACTTTGACGAGTTCGTAATCTTGTTGACGTTGTCCCGTTTATTGACGAACAAAGATGAGGAAAGGGTACGTAAAACCAGATGCGTGAATAGGTACTTACATCGTGATTTTATTTCATCCTGGGATGCACTATGTGGAAGATGAAATATCTCGTGCGGTGTCGGATTGGTACCAGGTGGGAACGGAAACGGATGTCTTGAAGATGTACTGGCCTGTCGCGTGGATACTGACAGAGTAAAGATGGGGTCGAAGATAAGCTGTCGGCGACGTAGCGTACACTTCACGACGCTCGACATAACGTAGACATTGGCATTGGTGCAATCGTCGGAATGAGCCGCCGCACTCGTATTCCGTGCACATCACGTGACGACTGGTAGCTAGCGAGCACGCTGAGCTTGAGTGTCATGTCATGCCAACTCTACTCTCGTTTCTCGCTAGAACGAGCTCGCCCGGTTACGGTAACTCTATCCAATCATTGGCCCCAGTCCTTCACCCCGCGGGAGCAGTCTCCCCAGCGTCTCCTCAATCACCCCATCACCATCCCGACGATCCTTTTTGCGGGGGTAATCCCCCGGTACGAGCAACACGGGCATATCAGGCTGACAAAACTCGCGGATAACTTGGCGACAGAGGCCACACGGCGAGATGGGGTCGACGGCATCCCTATTTCCCGCAACGAGATGCAGTATGAGCGTGGGTGTGCTCTGGACAAAAGTGAAGTTGAGCGAATGGGGGCGTACGCACGAAACGATGGCCAGCGCGACGAACTCTCGTTTACCTTCGCTCTGTTATGGGGAGTAAGTAGGGAGTAGGCTGAAGGAGAGAGACACTTACGATCGCACTCATAATCGCTGATCGCTCCGCGCATATCGAAGCGCCTTCGCGATGTAGACATGGGGCGAGGGGCGATCGTATCGGAAAAGACGGATTGAAGTGGGCTCAGCATGCGCACCATATGACGCATTATCGACGCTTGCACCCTTGATGATAGTGCCATCCGCACTCATCAGGGCCGCGCCAACGCGGAAATTGGAGTAGGGCAAGTATGCATGTTCTCTGGCTTTGGAAGGCGTTACGTGGAAATGCCACATCTGGCAGGGAGAGCCAGCACCTTGGACAGCTGCTTTGAATAGCGCTTCGCGCGATGCAACAGACATCATGATGGCAGTAAAACGAGGACTGTCATCTTGGTGGAGTGTACTTGAAACCACCAGATTTTCCAACAATCTAGATCACAGTTTCCGTAGGAGAACACGGCGGTTGCCTATACTGTCATCAACTGGATATGTAAGGCCTTATTGATCGGTGTCTTTTTCATACGATGACGTCGGTGCATATCTTGGCTCAGGGCTGCTATCAACCAAGCAACACTGTCTCCATCTCCGCACTGCATTCCAGCCACGCCTGCTCAACGATAACTCCCAACCCAACCCGTTCCCGCACACGTACATCACGTTCAGCTTTCTTCACCGCCATCACGTGGAGCAGGCACCCATAGTGGTACTTTCCATACCTATTTTCGTCATACAACCCTGGCATGCCGTCCGACCGCGATAACACGATAAACTCGAGGACAGTTGGCGACGGAGTGGAAGATGGTAGGATAATGCGCCCAATACGCACCGAGGGTTGACATACGTCAGAGAGGACATGGAAGATGGTGTGAGCTAAGGGATTGGGATCGCTTTCCACCTTGGAGATTCTGAAAAATGCACGTTGAGTGCGAAAGACGAGTATCCCGGCGGGGAGAAAGGGTGCAAGTTGTTGCCTGTCGATGTCGTCTTCGGGGGTCAGATACCTCGCTGGCACGATAATGTCTGGGTCCTTAATGAAAGATCTCTTCTTGACTTCCAGACGAATGAGTTGTTGATGATCGTCAACGATGTACCAGCTCGCGACAAGAGTCTCTGCTGGCTCTCCTTCCTTGACAGTGGTGATGGTCGTGTCCATGAGCTGGACTAGGTGTGTATAATACACCGCGCCCGTCCAACCTGGCCATGCCCACGATGGCCACACCGTATCGGGACAAACCCGGCGAGCATGGACCGAATCTAGTCTTGGCTGCCAAAGTAGCGAATGCTCCAAGTTCCAAACAGGCATTCCGTATCGGAAGGCTTCTTTTCCGGGAAGACGATATGCTTTCGCCATGGCATTTGTAAGAGCTGTGATCGCATGAAGGACGTCCGATGGATACGTCAAATGGCGTCGAGTAAAGTATCCAACAACATTGCTGTAACTCGTCATACAGTCGGGAAAGGAGTATGAACGTCGCCGGGGTAGGAATACGCCGGCAACACTTCCAGAGTATGTCATCGGATGATGTGAGAATCGCTTCTTCTTGCTTTCCGCAACGAGATCCTCACACCAGATGTCTTCCGCGCACTCGAAATATACCTGATACTTGGTAAAGAATAACCGACGACGAGAGAGAAGTAGCTCTTGAAAGGTCCAGCCCCTCGTGTCCCAGAAGGTCTGTGCGATCGCTTCATTGAGGGAAGGGAGTGGAATGGCGAGATGAAGGTCCTCGATGACTTCGATGTGTTGGTGAGACTGGCGCGATCCCGCAGAAAACCCCGGAAGTCTGGCGTTGGCGTTCTCTCCTCCAGCAGCGACGATCGTGAGCAGTGCTCTGCTATAAATTATCTCCATTGCGTGAATCTGATTGTTCTTGTCTTCCAAACTGTCCTGTATTATGCATAACGCGTCTACCCACAGATATCGTTCTCCCAGTGCTTGGGTGAGGTGAATGGAATCTAGGATGGTTGCAGGCATCGATGATAGGTCGAGCCCTGTGGGCTGAGTGCGCGATTCGATATTTGCCTTTGTCGTCCAGTAGTTATGCTCGATTGTTCCCCAAACATAGCTAAGCGCCAAGTAACGACAATTAGATGGTGCTCGGACCAAGGACATGAACTTGATATCCACCATCCATACGAACGGTGGTAGGTGTGACTCGCTTCCCATCCACCACACTGATGCGCATGCCTCTCCGTGCTCTTTCTCGCACAGACTGACCCATGCCTTCACTTGTTTGATATCGACCGTGTCTTTTATACGGCGTCCGTGAACCTCTCTAGCTCGTCGAAATTTGTGAGCATCCTCCTCCAAGAGTTGGATATGGAGCGTGAGGTCCATACGTGCTAGCGTCACAGCATTGGTGACCTCTGTTGGGCGGCCCGAATGATCTATGCAAAAGCGATGGCATTGTTTGCTCTCCTCGAGGAGCGGGTTTGCGAGGGCACCGGCACTCGTGGCATATAGGGAAAGGCTCACGCCTGAGAGGTCCACATCTGGCAGTGCGTCAAGACACCAACGGTGCCGCAAAAGTGACGCGACGAGATGACAAAAGCGACACTGGTCGGCCCTGCCGAGGATGTCTACGAGTAAACCGAGTGGAACCATATTTTCCTTTGGAAGTCTGTCCCGCAGAACGGTCGTGATACTTAGCGCTGAGCAGGTGGGACACAAGGATTCTGACGTGACAGGGACGGCTGTCCTCCAAAGTCTGTTGATGGTGCATCATGAAGACGAGGACGTGTTCTGGAGGAACCGTGCGCTTGCCTTCGAACACGAGAAGGTATCGTGCAACAAGTCAGATACATGTTCGCAGGGCTAGCACCTGCGAGAGTGGGAATGATGGTAAAGACAAGAGACTGAGGGAGGAGTCGAAGGCAGGCTTACACTATGGTGGGGTGTGTGAAAGATAATGAGCTTGAGCGCGTAAACATTGGCAGGCAGTGTGCCTGAGTCAGGGTAGCCAGACCTCCTTGAGTTGGTGAGGCTTGAGCCTAAGGGCGGTATCAGGACTCGATGAAAGGTCCTAGGTTGCCCTAAGGTTACTCGCAAAGACAATGAATAAACCAAAAGTAAGGAGCTCCTATGATGAGCATCCGTCTTATATACATGGGGACTTGGTCTGTGCATAAAGTATAGGGCAGGTAAGATCTCCTATTATGGTAATAGTCTGTAGAACGATGGTGGAACATTATGGAACAATATCTACACGTGATATGGATGAGTAAGAAGTCATATGAGAGTTTGAGTATGAGTAAGCGAAAAAGATCATGACATTACCCCCTTTCTAAGGACTCATGTCCTCATGAGGCGGTATGATAACGACAGTAAGGATCCTTACAAAAGGACCAGTGAATCTGAGAGTGAGGAACTGGTTCAGGTAATGGTGGAGTGATGGGAATCTCGAACATAGAATCATCAAACCGTTTGAAACGCTTGCGATATTTGAGGAATCCTGGATCGGAAAAGAGGGAAGAAGATGATGAAGGTGTTGACACGAGATTCGATGCTTTCGAGGGCGATAAGTTGACTGGTCGTAATCAAAGTCGAGTGACTGGTCGTGTGGCAGTTGGATGTTGATGATGGAATTTTGTTACCGCTTTTTGGGCGTGGACAAGGTCCGTATTCGCTATCCATTCGTCTTCTTCGACTGGGAATCCTTTCCAGTGGACAAGATATTCGAAACATTCTCCTCGTTGGCGTGAGTCTATGATCATTTCGACTTCTTGTTCAGGGACATCATCAACGAGGTCGGGGGGAGGTGGTGCCGGGATGGGACCGGATATAGGAGGTGTATAGGGATGCAGAATTGACTCATGGAAGACCAGGTGAATAGTCCTCCACTTGTGTGGTAGATTGAGTTTGTATGAGGCAACACCAACTTTGACAAGGACCTTGAAGGGGCCATATCGCTTCTGATCCAGTTTCTTCATTGGTCGGTTGGTGCAAATATGAGTGGCCTCTAGCCATACAAGATCTCCGGGTTTATAGTCTTCTGCGGGGCATATGGAATGGTCATAGAACTTTTTCATATCCTCGTTGGCTAACTTCAGAGCTTCGGCCGCTTGCATGCATAACATTGTCATCTGTTTTGCGAAGTCTGTGGCTGACTCGCTTTGAATAGACGTACGGCGATCCTCGTTAACTTGTGGCTCATGTCCATAGTTGAGCATGAACGGGGTATGCTGGGTTATGGATTGCGGATTGTGGTTATGTGCGAATTCGGCCATAGGGAGCCATTCCTTCCAGTCGCTTTGATGATGGTTGATGTATATACATAGGTATTGTTCTACCCACGCATTGTAGCGTTCTGTTTGGCCGTCTGTCTGAGGATGGAACACCGTGGAAGGGTTAGGCATGATGCCAAGGAGTTTCTGAAGTTTGGTCATGAAGGTGGGTATGAACTGGGGTCCCCGATCTGAGATGATTTTGGTCGGGAGGCCATGGAGTTTGAAGATTTCATCGCGGAATATAGTTGCGATACCCTTGCTATTGATTGTGTCTCGAACACCGAAGAGTCGGATCATCTTTGAGAATCGATCGATGATTACGAGGATAGCGTTACTTCCATGTGATTCTGAAAGTGGGGATATAAGATCCAATGAGATGTGTTCCCATGGTTGATGCGGGATTTCATTTGGATGTAATGGGGTGTGACGAGGTGTCGTGATGGCTTTGTTTTTTTGGCATTCTTCACACCCTTTGATGAATCTTTTTACGTCTTTAGCGGACATCGGCCAGTAGTATTGTTCCTGGATTTTTCGAATGGTGGCCCGTATTCCCGAGTGTCCAGCCGTGGGGTGACTGTGAACATTGGTTAGTATGTCATTTCAGAGAGACATATTTTTTGGTACGTTAAGGAAGTCTTTGAAATATATAAGAGAGTTACGAATGGTAAAGCGATTATCGTGTTGGGTCAATGCCCTTACTACTTTAGAGTCTTTAAGGTGTTGTAAGTCCGTTATTCTTTGTGAGATAGACGAAGAGGATAAGAGGGTTTGTTCAGCTACACGCATTGCCACTAGTGTACGCATGTCCATAGCGTTTGAATAAATGTCTGTATTAGAAAAGGGAAGAGCGTTAATGTTTATAGGGAAAGAGATAGTATCCTGGTCGGATGTCAGCGCGTTCTCCACAGCCGTCGACATATGATTCTGCTGTAAAAGAGTGGGAAAAACTGTGACACCTTTGTTATCGTCCTTCACCCCCTTTTCAAAGTCTGATCTCCAGGACAGAGGGTCGGCAGGATTGGTTTTTCCTGAGCGGTGGACCAGAGTATAATGGAACTCTTGCATGATTTGATTCCAGCGTGCTTGACGACGAGAGAGGTCCTGCGGGACAGCAAAATACGTGAGGTTTTGGTGATCCGTAAGGATCTCGAAAGAAATGTGAGCGTCTAATAAATAGTGGCGCCATGTGGTGACTGCTTCAATGATAGCAGTGAACTCCAGATCGGCGGTGTGGTAGTTTCGTTCCGTGTCCAATAGAGACCGCAACAGATACACAATCGGATGCCAGAGTCCATTCTGATGTTGCGAGAGAATGGCTCCGAGTCCTATGCCTGAACCATCAGTCTCGATCCGGAAGGGGTCGAAATCAGAGGTGAGAGCGAGGATGGGCGCATTGATAAGCACGTCTCTGAGGGTGTCAAATGAGGTTTGACATGCGGTATCCCACTCGAACAAGGTTTTTTTCACTGGTGAGTCGATTGAGTGGTTTAGCTATAGCCGCGAAGTCTTTTATGAATCGACGAAAGAAGTTGAGGAAACCCAGGAAGGATCGGACCTGAGTTCGGGATGTGGGAGTCGGCCAGGTATGAATGGCGTCGACTTTGGTAGGATCGGTGGCAATGGTCCCATCAGATATGACAAGGCCTAGGTATTCGGTGGTGGTGGTCTCGAATTCGCATTTGGTGTGTTTGAGCAATAGTTTATGCTCACGGAGTCAAGATAGCACTTCTTGAATGATACGGCGATGTTCGTTGAGGGTCTTGGTGAAAACCAGGATGTCATCCATGTAGACAATGACGACTTCTTTTGCAATGAGATCTCGAAGAATGTGATTCATCATTGTTTGGAATGTTGCAGGGGAGTTTGTTAGTTCGAAAAACATGACGAGTGGTTCGAAGAGCCCTTGATTGGTGCGAAATGCGGCCTTCCATTCGTCACCTTCTTTCATGCGAATGTTATTATAGCCCCATCGAATGTCCATTTTTGAATAGAATTTGGCTCCGCGAAGTTTCTGTACGATTTCCTCGATGAGCGGTAGTGGATATCGGTTTTTTATAGTAGCTTCGTTGAGCTTGTGGTAGTCCTGGACGGGTCGAAGTTTGCCGTCCTTCTTTTTAATGAAGAAGAAGGGCGACGCGAAGGGGGATTTAGAAGGGCGGATATGCCCAGTGGACAAATTTTCTTCGAGAAACACATCAAGTTTTTTCTGTTCTTTTAATGAGAGGGGATAAGTCTTGCAATCGACCTTGTGGTCGCCGGGTTTTAATTCGATTGCGTGGTCCCAAGGACACCGAGGTGGTAACTCGTCGAATGATTCTTTGGCAAATACGTCACGGAATTTGTGGTACTCTGATGGGACGACTTGTTCGAATGGGATGTCTTGTTTTCCCTGATTCGCGGTGGCGGCAAGGTCTGTTGCCATAGTAGCGATATATTTATTTTCAAGTTTGAAAATGCGGTCCTCAGGTTCGGCATCATCATACTCCCACAGCGGTGTGGTTTCTGATTCAAAACTGATTTTCTTTGTCTGCCAATTGATACGGGGGTTATATTGGCGCAACCAGTCGAAACCAAGGAATACTGCTTGTGAGGATAGATGTGTCACTGAGAAGGGAATAGCGGATTGGTGGTCTCCGATAGTCACTTTCAGATCTACGTAGTGGGTGATCGCTCCTTCTATGTTCGCAGTCCCATCGGCATTATACACTGGTATTGCTCTTGGAAGTGGTTTTTGTTCGAGTTCATGTTCGTGTACGAAGTCGATGTCGATTGCTGATGCCATACAACCCAAGTCTATGAGGGCTACGGCTTCTACTTCCTTTCCTGAATTGGTTCTGAGAACTATTGGTACCTCGAAAGCATTTGGTGAAGGTTTTTTTGTTTGATAGCATGGCTTCTGGGTAAGTTCGAGAAGCATGAATTTAGCGGCGTCATGAGAGGCATTCCGAAGGCTTGCGATTAGCTCAGCATTAACCTCGGTCAAGTGGGTATCATGGACAAATGCTCGTAAATGAGAGATGAGATGTTCGTCGGGAGTGTCATTGGCAATTTGTTTGATCCATTGTGTGGACCAGGGCTTGATTGTGGATTTCCATCCATGGTCTTTCCTGGTAAGGATAGTCCATGATGGAATTGCTTCTTTTCTACTAACATCCTGAGTCTTTGTCTGCCATTTGATCGCATATTCCCCGGACGGAATAGAGGCTGTAACACCCAATAGGGGTGAAGGTACATTTGGCTGTTGCATAGCCGGCAAACTAGGACTTTGAACGCTTTCGCAATCTGGATCTGAGATCTCTTCTACATTAAGAAGGGAGAATTTGTTAGTGGAACAAGAAGGGGAATTAAGCACAGTTTCTGGTACTGCCACGCCATCCTTAGGCTTCGTGGCCCGGTCACCCCTGACCATAACATTACAAGTACAAATTCTGACTGATGACATACCTTGAGAACGAGGCGATCTCATTCCTCGTCCTCTTCGACAAAATCCATTTCATCCGCTTCTCGAACTGCGGTTTCCAACTCTTCCAAGGTCGAGTATTCAACGACGAGTCCACGGACTTTGATATTTCTTGAGCCGGGGCTCTTTTGAGGATGGGCAATGCAAGGCCATGTGGATGTCTTCCCTTCTTTCACACACTGGAAACATGTTCCAGTCGCTCTCGCTTTGGATAAATCCATGGGAACACCTCGGCCTCCAAAAACTCCCGTAGTTTCTGGGGTCGCGGTGTGAGGTTCGATGAGTCGGGTAGGAAATTTGACCTTAGGTCGTGGAGTGTCATTGACGATCCCTTTCTTTCGCTTGGTGATTTCTGACAGTAGTTGTCCGGTGGCCGTAAGTCGTCTGCACCATTCGGCATAACTGCTGGCATATCTTGTTGTCATGTCCATGTTGGATCGTTCGACTTGTTCAATGAGTGCATTGCGGGTATTTGTTCGGAGGAGTCGTACGAGTTGTCGTCTGTTAGCAATCTTGGACCATTCGGCGCGCATAATGAGGTTTTGTTGTTTATGAAGGAATTCTTCAATCGTCATCGACCCTTGTTTGAGATTCATTAACTCGGTTTCAGCTTGGGATGCTTCGTACACCGGTTTGAAGGTTGGATTGACGAATGTGTCGAAGAAGGATCGAGCGGTATAATCTTCGTACTCGATATTTCTCTCGATGAGGAGAGTGGCAAACTCCTCTGCTGGTCCTTCGGCACAAAAGCCTAGGAACATTTTGATTTCTTCGGCATCAGTGACTGGTCTGTCAAATCCTAACAGGTAGAGTTTGAATTTGGCTCTCCACTTGGTATAGTCTTCTGGCTTCCCAGTGAATGGCGGGGGTTTTTCGACGTAAGATTTTCCCAGTTTGATTGTCTTGGGTTCATCGTCTACGTCGGGTGTTTTGTCTTTCTTTTTTGACGGGACGCTTGGTACGGTTGGAGGTGCGGCGGTATGAACTCCGTGTTGAGCCACATGTTGTGTGTATGCGGCGTATTGGTTTCAGAATTCCGCAAACGTCCCAGCCAAGGGCCAAGTGCGGAGAGGAGGTGATGTGGGATCGGAGGTAGAGGGTTGTGCTTCGGTAGCCATGATTTGAGAGGTGTCACTTTGGGAGGAAGTTCGACTAATGACAGGTACTGGGTAAGGGTAGCCAACTGGAGTGGTTCGGTCTCCAGAAGGCAGATGTGGTGGTCTACGTGGAACCTGTGGGGTATGTCAGGGTGATGGATCATTCGAAATGATGGGCAAAAAATAAAAACTGTAAAGAAAAACTACTTTATCTCTTTCTTACCACTCTTCCTTTTCCTTGATTTCGGCTTCTGAAAAGAAGGTTAGGTGCGACGCTTTACCTGGTGGTTATCTGGTCGCAAGCACTTATGCAGGGTGAAGGGATTGGGATTGGATCGGAATATGCGTGGGGATACCGGGTGTATACGTTGAGTCTGGTAAGTCGGGTGATGAGCTCGATGTCTTCCCAGAGATCCCGCCACGGTGACGACTTAGTAGTCAGAGTTGGAGGAGGTTGAAGTAGGATGTCTAGGCGTCATTGTTCGATTACGCCAAGTCGATGTAACTGGATAACCAGGTCCGATATGGCTGGGGGTGGGCGTGAGAGCGATAGGAGAGAGGGCGGCAAGGATGTATTGATTGGGTAATGCGGGGTCGTCGACGACTGTTCCTTCGTCAGAATGTAATGAAGATTCGTAAACAGTTTGTTTGTCTTTGGAGGAGTCCTCTACGTCTGTCGTGGAGCGTAGGGGTTGGAGAGGAAGGAGTGGCTGCGGCTCTGGCACCCAGGCAACTGGCTCGACAGCGATAATATGGAACGCGAGTTGGAGATAGGTGAGGAGAAAGACTAATACAAGTCCTTCTATGAGTGTGGAGATGTGGCAGACCAGGTCCAAGGTGGATGTAAAATAATCCAGTGTACGATCTTCCTGATCAAGCTAAGCTGGAGGAAGAACAAGGCGAGGACTCTCTCGATAGCTCGGTAGATACGCCTGGCGTAAACCATTAATGCTGGTGATGGGAGTACGAGGACTTGCTGCCGTCGATTTGTACAGTGAGGATGCTCTGCTGCCAGCGCGATAACTCAGCGACTCAGATAGCCAGAGGGCAGGACGTGAAGCAGGGAGATGAGGTGTCAACGAAGTGTTGACCGTCATAGTACAACGGGGTGCGAACTTCGGCGAGGGTCGGGGTAGAAGTCGGTGATGAGAGAGGATAGGTGGTTGACGATGTGTGGACGACGTGATGAGCAAGGTGCGAACAACGGCGACGTTTGGTGGGCAAGGTAGGAAGGTTTTACTTTCGGTTTTATATCAGGACTCGATGAAAGATCCTAGGTTGCCCTAAGGTTACTCGCAAAGACAATAAATAAACCAAAAGTAAGGAGCTCCTATGATGAGCATCCGTCTTATATACATGGGGACTTGGTCCGTGCATAAAGTATAGGGCAGGTAAGATCTCCTATTATGGTAATAGTCCGTAGAATGATAGTGGAACGTTATGGAACAATATCTACATGTGATATGGATGAGTAAGAAGTCACGTGAGAGTTTGAGTATGAGTAAGCGAAAAAGATCATGACAGGCGGAGTTGAGGTACCGAGTTGAAAGAAAAAGGATGTCGTGCACGCTCGGGAGTCGGGAGGTTGAGGAAGCATACCAGAGATGGGGTAGAGTTGGACGGAAGGTGAAGACGCGGGTAAAAAGCTATGGCGTTGTCGTCTTCGTTGGCAGCAGCTGGTACACAGTAGCTTGTTGTCCTCGTCGCTTTCGTTCCGAAAATGATGCTCATCGTTGCTGCGGTGTTAGGCACCTCGTTGTGCGGAGAGGAATTAAAAACCGGTACTACGAGTCTCGTCATAAATGTAAGTACTTACCTATGTACGTGACAGCTAAAGAGCTGGTCGAGGGTGCACCGGACCGCGGCCTGACGTCGGGCCCAAGTTCCCTAAACACCATGCACTTACCTTTTTGCCATGCCACATGGGTCCAGTCGTACGAGAACACCATCGATTGATATATCTATACTGTGCCATCATTGTTACATATCAACCAAGCAATACTGTCGCCGTCTCCGCCGGACATTCCAACCATGCCTGCTCAAATATAACACCCAGTCCGATCCGTTCCCGCACACGGTCATCTCCAACTCTTCTCTTCACAGCCATAGCATGAAGCATACAACCAGAATAGTCACCTCCGTAAATACTCTCATCGTAAACTCCCAATATGCGGCCGACTCGAGACAATACGATAAACTCGATGATTGTTGGTGACGGAGTAGAAGACGAGAGGATTATGCGTCCGACCTGCACCGACGGTTGACGTACATCAGAAAGAATGCCAAAAGCAGCGTGAGGCAGAGATTTCGCATCTGAGACATTCGAGGTGTCTTCCAGCTTCGAGACTCTAAATGATGCGCACTGAGTACGAAATATGAGTGTTCCTGCCAGGGGTAAGGGCCCGAGATGCTCCTCGTTGATGTCGCCTTCTGGGATCAAATATCTCGAACTAGGGAGATCCTTCGGATCCACGACTTGAAGCAAAAAGAGTTTCTCGACCTCCAGACGAATTAGTTGTCGATCATCATCAACAAGGTACCAGCTCTTGACTAGATATTCAATCGGAAACCCTGCCGCAATGGACCAGACGGTATTGCTCGTTTCCTGGTCAAAACCAAAATATACTGCACCTGTCCAACCTGCCCATGCCCACGATGGCCAGGGAGCGATACCGGTGCCAGGGGTCACTCGACGAGCAGGGATCGAATGCGGTCTTGGAAGCCAAAGCAGCGACTTGTCCAGATTCCAAATATACATTCCGTATCGAAAGACTTCTTTTGCATTTCCGCCACCCAGATAATGCTCCTTGGTCATTGCGTTGGTGAAGGCCGTGATCGCGTGAAGTATATCCAATGGATATGTCAAATGGCGTCGAGTGTATTTATCAATAATATGGATGTAGGTTTCCAGAGAAAAGTGAAGTCGTTCTCGTTGTGACATATAATAGCCGCTTCCAGAGTAGCGCATTGGATGGCGTGAGTATTGCACCGTTTTGCTTTCTGCTACGAGATCTTCGCACCAAACGTCTTTCAGGCATTCAAAATATACCTGGTGCTTCGTGAAGAACAATCGACGACGAGAGAGAAGTTGCTCCTGGAGTGTCCAACCCCGTGTGCCCAAGATAGTCCGCGGAATCGCCTCCAAAAGTGAAGGGAGAGGAACAGCGAGATGAAGACCTTGAACGACTTCTATGTGTTGGTTAACATGCCGCGATCCTGGAGTCAACCCTGGAAGTCTTGCGTGGGCGCTCTCTCCTCCAGCGGCGAAGATCGTAAGCAGAGCAACACTGTAAATCAGATCCATGATCCCGATCTGGTCCTTCTTGTCATCCGAGCTGTCCTGGACGATACATAGTGCATCCACCCAAAGATATCGTTCCCCCATTTTCTGGACGAGGTGTATGGAATCCGAGATGGTTGCTGGGAGAAGTGATATATCAAGACCCGCAGGCTGACCACGGGAGTCAACGTTGGCCTTGGTCGTCCAGTAACTGTCCCCGACTGTTCCCCAGACGTAGCTGAGCGCCACGTAACGACAATCAGAGGGCACCCGGGCCAGCGACATAAGGGTAACATCCACCATCCGCACAAACGAGGGCAACTGTGCTGCTTTATCCCTCCACCAAGGTGAGTGGCACGCGTCTCCATGCTCGCGTTCGCACAGAGTGACCCAAGTTTTCACCAGACCTATATCAACGGTGTTTGCCACTCGACGCCCATGGACCTCCTTGGCTCGTCCGAATTTGTGAGCGTCTTCTTCCAAAAGTTGGATCTGAGGACTGAGATCCGTAGGTAATGCGAGCACGGCATTGGTAATTATTTGTGGACGGTCAGAGAAACCGACGTGAAGACGATGACATCGTTGACTGTATTCCATGTTTGGATTTGCAAGAGCTCCAGCCTGCCCTGAATACAAAACGCAATCCACGCCAGAAAGGTCCACAGTTGGCAATGCGTCGAGGTACCAACGACGACGAAAAAGAAAGGCGACAAGACGACAAAAGCGACACTGCTCTGCTCTGCGGAAGATGTCTACAAGGGAGCCGAGTGGAATCATATCTTCAGAGGAAATTTCATTTTGAAGTATGGTTGTGAAGTTCAGAGCTGAGCAGGTGGGGCACAAGGCCGTGGCAGGCTTGCCAGAGGTGTCGTCCCGGCGCCTGTTGGTTGTGTACAATGATAATGATGTGGTGTTTTGAAGAAACCACGGCTTGCCTTCGTATTGCGCAACAAGACAGATGCATCCTTTTGGTGAGAGGAAGCAAAGCGCTGCAATGGAAAAAATAATTTACGGAAGCAAGGTGTACACATTGGCATCCGTCACGTGCATGGTAGTATATATCTCCATGGTCCGCTACAGAGATAGGTAGTCGATCTTGTACTTCGTAGTCCCCTGTATAGAGCGTGGTCCTGTTCTGTGTACCCGCTCACCTCAGTGTTTCATTCCTTGGGCCGGGGGAGCAATCCAACCCGTTCCGTCATTTTAGGTCTACCCATCATCAGGTCCAACCTTCTTCACTGCTATCACGTGAATCATACATAATTTTCACGGTAGATATATACACTTCCGTCGAGTAATCCCTGGACATTCTATGAAGTACATGTTCACATCCACTTTTGAGAAGAGACTGACAACTCGATAGGGAGTGCTTACAAGACTTTTGACATATTCATACGTTATTCCTGCATCATAATCGTAAGGATACAATCATTTGACTATTTGACAATTCCTGCACATCCTCAGTCTGTACGTGATTGTTGTCGATGCATCAGTGAAGCCAACCTGACCATTTGATAATCCCTGCGCATCCTCAGGAAGTGCGTGATCATTCTCAATGCATTGGTGAAGTCAACCTGACCATTTGACAATTTCTGTGCATCCTCAGCGAGTACATGATCGTTCTCGATGCATTGGTGAAGTTGACCTGACCATTTGACGATTCCTGCGTATCCTCAGCTCGTACGTGCTTCAATCGAGAAATCCCCGAGTACATGTTCAGGTCCTCTTCTGAGAAGAGACTGATGGCTCATTAGGAAGTGCTCACAGGACTTTTATCACACCCATTATTCCTGTATCGTAATCATAAGGATACAATAAAATGAAGCACGTACCTAATGACAGGTCGGATGGTGCTCTTGAAACCCTGGCAGCCGCACAGTCAACGTGACTGTATTAAATGTGGGTGGAGGCAAAGACTATCCCGCTCGTTCCTGAACACGACTCTGTAGGTTCGTACAGCAGATATGATTGTCATCGTTCAAATATATGTGGCCTGCGACGCAACTGAATCGAGACTTCTCTTGACCATCGTAAACCAGTGCTCAAGGGAACACATGCAGACGAATGCGAAAAGCGATCATTTGTTGCATCAACTGTTCGTGTTGTACCCGGCGGCCCAGGCACCAAGCTTTACCACACCTGGTGGAACCGCTAACGTACCAGAATCTGGGATGGGATGTCGTCGGAAGAGAGCACTTGAGAGCTCACTTGTCCTACTGAATTCGCGAATGCGTAGGACTGACGGGGTCACTTAGGACGACCATCGGGTGCTTCATTTATTATTATTGTGGCATATGCTCAATGTATTACGTAACTTGAACTTGAACTCGGAAGTTAGAACAGAGCACGACATCGTTTCTTGATGGACCTATGCTACTCGGATGACGATGTCGATGGTCCTGTGACGACGGTATCCAACACTGAAATGGAAGAGAGTGGTGCGCCACAGTGGGATTCAGTAGAATCAGCACTCAGCGATTGAAAGCCACCGCCCACCCATCTGTCGGCCTCACCACGTTCTCGTCTTTTTTAGGCTCTCCTGTATTTCTCGCTCCTCGCCAGGGACTGTGCACACACCCACACGTTATCTCAGGAACAATCAGTTGAGTGCATATACTTGCATAAACATAGCAACGTCTAGGCTAATTTCTCTGCCGTGCGACTCTTGTCCGATATACCTAAGAGACTGAGACCTTCTATAGCGCAGATGAAGTACTACAGTGGCCTGGGTACGTGTATGATTCCTAATAGTTAAGACGCCGTTCGGCGTTTTGACGCCTCCCGTTTGCAAGCAATTCTACAACATGGAGATCGATGTCTACATATCGATGCCAGGATATTGCGCCATATCCCCTGAATGGTACGTGTCTTTGACTATCCCACTAGCCCTGAGGATGCTCCCCGTTTGATTTAGGAAGACAGTTCTCATCGGAATTCTACTTATACCCGACTCTAGATCACATCGTTCCAATATGGCCAAACGTGCTAACGAGTCCCGCCACCTCATAACATCTTCTCGTGTTCACGACGCCGCCACCACTGACTCCATACTTGGCAATTCGTCTGGCGCGTCCGATCAAGATGCGATAGATGACAGGGAATCCTACACCAAGGCCGCAGAATTAAGCCAAGAAAAGGCTTGGTCAGACCTCGTGGATGACGAACCGGAAGAGTTCACCTGGACAAAGGCTCTCTTTGGAAGACGGAAAAGGTCCCTCCCCGACCCCGATGCTATTGCTACCCGACGCTCTGTATTCGACGACCCTCATCTGGCACCTTTTTATTGGCCAAAGAAAGAATACGAGAACCTTCACCGTTTCGACCCTGCAGTACGGTGGACGTATAGGGAGGAAAGGGTACATATCCGCACTATTATGTTACTCTGTACTAATCGTTCGAGTCTGCCAGGCTCTCTTGCGCAAGATCGACTGGAAAGTCATGCTAATGGCCGCTATCGGATTCTCTGCGCTGAACATGGACCGCAGCAATATCAATCAAGCGAATTCGAATAGCTTTCTCTCTGATCTAGGCATGAACACTGATGGTAACTTTTCTTCCAACTTTCTCGACTTCAACGATGAACTAGTCTATTTTTTAAAACTAGATTTCAACCTCGGGAACAGCGTATTTCTCCTTTCCTTTTTGTGTGCAGAATTGCCGTCCCAGTTGGTCTCGAAGCGTGTATGATAATTTCCTTGCTCTGGTACACCGAGAATTGATATCCACAGGTTGGGCCCGATCGATGGATACCGACTCAAATTTGCTTGTGGAGTGAGACCCGGTGCTTGCTGGCTTGATGAAATCATACTGAAATGTTCACAGGCATCGTTACTCTTTGTCAGTTTTGGCTCAGTGGAAGAACATCTTTCCTCGTCTGCCGTGCATTGCTTGGGTACGATTCATTATTCCCATATTTTCTTTTGAAATTATCCCTGACGCTAGATTTCGCAGTCTGCTTCAAGGAGGGTATGATGCCTCATTGTTATGTAACGTCCAGACTGATATGTTGCCCTTCATAGTTACATACCCGACCTGATTCTATATATGTCTTGTTCGTCTCTCTCACTCTTTTTTGATCTCACTCGTTGATAACTTCTTTAGATTTCTACACGAAAACTGAACTTCCCATGCGCTTGACTTGGTTTTGGATGTCCATGAATTTCTGTATCATTGTTGCTAGTATTCTGGCATACTGCATCATGCACCTCGACGGTATTGATGGTAAAGCTGGCTGGAGGTTCGTCATTTTTCTGCGCTGTGGCGAATCAAATGTTCTAAATAGCTGATAGGTGGCTATTCCTGATCGAGTAAGTAGTGGTTCGTTTTTATTGAATGCCTCATCTGATTATACTGTATCACACAAAGAGGCTTGATAACGTTTGCCATAGGCGTAGCATCCTTTTTTAACATGCCTCCGTCACCCACGCAGACAAAGACATGGTTTCGACCAAAGGGATGGTTTACCGAACGCGAAGAGCTCATCATTGTTAACAAGGTCCTTCGTGATGATCCGACCAAGGTGACACCTCCCATGTAAAGAGTAATGCATGCTAACATGAGTGTCTTCATATCTACAGGGCGATATGCACAACCGGGAGGGACTGACACCAAAAAGGCTTTGGAAGGCTATCTGCGACTTCGACCTATGGCCTGTGTATATTCTGTGAGCAAAGGCGACTTCTGTTCGGTTACGTTCCGTGACGCGGTCCATAGTGGGTTTATGTTCTACATACCAAATACCCCACCGTCAAACTATCTTACCCTCTTGCTTCGGGACTATGGGTAACTGGTGATCAGTCTGTGTGCCCCGACGACCCGCTGAAACGCGCGTCTAGGTTTAGCACCTTCCAAACCAACTTATTGACTATCCCGCCTCAAGCATTGGGCATCGTCACCATGTTCTTGATCACACTGTTATCGGAATCGGTTGGAGAACGTGCCATGGTGGCGATGACTCAAGATTTTTGGACGCTTCCGTTCCTGGTAGCCTTATATGCTCTTCCATCGAGCAATCCCTGGATATTTTATGCAAGTAACCATAGCCTCTTCTTGGAAGTGACTGACGGTTCGATAGGGAGTACTTACTGGGCTCTTATCATATCCGTATGTCATTATCCTCTTTGCATCTAGTAATCGAGTCATCTCATTTCGTCAGGTGTACACATCCAATTCAAGTGCGTGCTTTGCTTTGGGTTGCAGAGGAAATCTCTTCACATGCCAAATCATAGGTCGGATGGTGCTCCAGAAATGCTGGTGCAGTAGCCAGCCGAACCGTCAACGCGTCACTATATAACATGTGCGTATATGGCATACTCCCAAGACCTCGGATGATTTGGCTCGTTTTTGAACTCGACTCTCCACAGGTTCGTGCAGGCAGGTGGCATTGTCGCTGCTCAGATATATGTCGCCAGCGATGCGCCTCGATGTGCGATTCTTTTTTCATGAGAGCCGCG
>JBBPMJ010000525.1:0-23251 GCA_038090255.1 Austroboletus niveus | reverse complement strand
TACAAATTCGAGAACGAGGCGGAGCATTTCGGAGACGAGAAGGCAGCGATGGATGGGTGCCATCACAGGTTCGTTGGGTCAAGTGGGTTTGAGGTATTTTGATATGGAAACCGTATATCTATGAAAACGGCTGTAATTCGCCGCCGATTTATTCTCCGACCCTACCGGCAATGGCTTGTGGTGTCTGATTCGAGGAGAATCATTCTATTATGGCGCCTGATTGCTACTGAGGTCTAGACCACCATGACATCGAGGGGAACGGAGATGAATTCAAAACAGTGCATACATTGATAAGGAACACGTGTATACCGCAAGACTATGGCGTACCTCAAGTAGACGCCTACACGCCAATCCTTCCATACCACCACCTATCCAAGAATGTCTCACCCGCAGTTGAGGAAAAATCAAGGTGACGGTGAGTACCTGAGCGAAAGCATGAAGAAAGTCTGACAAGGACTCACATTCGAATGAAACCACTGATGCGATTTACCACGAAGAAGTGAGACTTGTCGAGATCAAAACTCCAAGTGTCATATACTCGCTTGCTTTCCTCGTCGACGGGAAACATTTTGCAGGCGGTAGTATGGATGGCAAGATTCGATATTGGAGAGCAGAAGACGGAAAGGAAGTGGGAAAGCCAATAGATGCAGGAAGTCAGGTTGAGGGCATGGCGGTCTCGCATGACGGACAATGGCTCGTGAACGGGACTTCGGACGGATCAATCAAGGTGTGCCGGGCAAACAACCGCACGAAGATGACCGAGCTCAAAGCACCCAGCAGCTGGGTGTGCGCAGTGGATGTCTCTCCCGACGGGAGAATTGCTAGCGGATCACGGGACGGTACTGCCCGTGTCTCGTCGTTTCCTACTGACGAGAAAATATTCGAATGGAAGCACGACCACTGGGTGGTTGGAGTCAAATTCTCTCCCGATGGAGATCGCATCGCTACCGCAACGTGGGGAACAAACATCCGCATATACAACAGCCACAACGGCAATTTGCTCGTCGATACGCCTATCCGAGTCCGCACGGCTCGCAACCATTCGCTCGCTTGGGATAACACCAGCAGTAAATTGTATGTCCTATCAAAGGACGGAAACATACACTGCCTCGACGTCGCCTCCGGGAAAACCCTCACATCATGGAAAGTCCATGAAGGAGCATATGGGCGCATCGCATTCGCAAAGAACAACAGATTTGTTGCGGCAGCCGAAGGGTCTGCCGTGTCGTTCTGGGATACCTTCACGCATGAACAGATTGGGACCACCATCCAAGACAAGGATGGCGTCATCTGTATGGCTATGGCAGACAACTACAATCTTGTGACGTGCAAATCAGGCGGAATCACGATTCGCAATTTGCACGATATTCTTCCCTCTCGTTATCTTTACGCTGTATGTGCTAAGCTCATGCCTATGAATTATTCATGACAAATCATCTCTTTTGCTGCTACAGACGTCTCACAAACGCATCACTCCGCTCGTGTCAAATGTAAGTCTGTGTCAACAGAGTCAACACTTGTTCTAATTCCATCTCTCTCTCCCGTAGCTTGTTGATGCTAGCCCCGCAGTACTCAAATCGTGGAAGGAGGACAAGCTACTCGTGGCGGTCCAACTGCTGTCGCAAGAAATCAAACAGTCCGACAGAAAAGAACACTTGTATGCTAGCTGTGCCTTCCTCTGAGCATGTCTTCACCAGTGGGAGCCAACCATCCAAGATGCTCAGAAGGTGGTGGTCCCTTTGTTCTCGCCCACTCATTCACATTAATCACATATATAGTTGATCGCTCTCAAGCCCACCATACTGGCTTACATTGCATACAGCATTGCATTATTTGGAAAAGGAGAGGCAGAACGTGCCAGAGAAAAGTTCAATATGCTCTTTTGTCATTGTGATGTGTTTGATATAGATATATACTTCATGTCTCTTGTCAAGGTTCGTTTCTGATGCTTACTGGGGCCTACCTGTCCATGACCATCTGATAGGCGATTGTCATTTTTACATCGGGAAGCCGCCAAGAAGGCATGGAGCGTGTTACCGATATAATTACGCTCTGCCCAATGGCGTCATGCTACATGGTTAAGGTACAGCATCATGAGAACTACTCTGTAGGATGTGTCTAACAATCTGTTACAGGCACACATGTATTCAATCGCTCAAAAAATGCACATGCGAAAGCATGAATATGATGTGGTACTCAAACTGTTTGACCATCCAGGTAGTCAAATACCTCCTTGGTTACTTTCTGATCCGCAACTAGAAACCATTTCACTGGCAAGTCACGTTTTCTTATAATGACATCTGGGCTGCTCACACTACATCAAGATGTTCGGCTGGACAAGCAACATGGATGAGCTGAGGTTCATACACTACCAGCAAAAATGCGAGGTGTTGTATGCTGTTCAGCGCTTAAGTGAAGCAGTCAACTTGTTCCAGATTGCATCCAAAGACATGGAGGAGCAAGCAGAGACGAGAGATGAAGTCAAAAAATGGCTTCAAGGTGAGTGATGTTACTGCTGACGCCAGATATTTGTATCGAACCATGCTTTACGTACAGAATTCTCCTCTCAGTGCGGGCTTTCAACAGGTGTTGATACCGTTTCTCCTCCAAGGCGTCTCGGCCGTATTCAGAGGTACATCAAGCACCTCCAATCATAATACTGGGTCTCTCGCGCATGGTTCTTTGGGCAAGCGATGGGTTTGTTGATCGATGGATTTAGTCCAAGTCTCATCTACTACTGCATCTGTTTTTTTTCTCCAATACGTTTACTCATCTTCCATAAATTCCCATTCAACGCATGTACCATTGATTGTTCTACAATATGCAAGACGGTCCCCCCCACCGAATCACTGCAGTCGTCCGTCGCGCGGGGCACGAGCTGCATCATCCTAATCAAGAGTATACGATAGAATTAGGTGTTGCGATCTCCATCTTACGCACACGTCCGTGATAAAATGTCCAAGCTTATTCTCCACATTCATCTTACTGCGCCAATGGCATCATCTTGCTCGCCGAGGGTCAATGAAAAGTGAAAAAGTTTGAATCATGTCAAAACGAGGATTGTGTGCGTCAGTCTCAGACATCCTCGGTAAATAACAACGGACAGCTCGGACAGTCCCTGCACAACGCTGACGAGCACACCGAATGTCGAAATGGACCACCTTAAGATCAAAATTAATTAACGAAAGTCGCACCATACGCTCCTTATTCCCCACTCCAGGTCACCGGTACTCACGGAAGAGTGATCGCAAGATTCGACTGATCTAGATCTCGTCTTTCCCCGTGTTTCCGGTAACGCAAGAGAGCACTGTGACCATGGTCTGTCGCGTTTTCACGCTGGCGTACCCACACTGGGGGGGTGCTGTACGCAAGTCAGTCAAGGGCGACGCGGAAACAGATCGTCTACTTACACGACGACGACGATCAAGAAACTTTGGATGCTAACGACTGGGCTCCTACGGACAGCTACGAGAAGGGACGAACATAGGGATACAACGTCCCCGTCATCGGCGAAAAAGGCAAACGCTGCCATGACTGCCCAAGCCCTCGAACCCCAGGAAGAAAAAACCGCATTGCTCACCGAGGTCTCTCTCGCTACGTTCCACCAGTTGCCCGACAGTAAGCGTCCGTTTTCGCAGCTGCTCGCCAAGACCCAACGTGAGCTGCAATTCAAAGGATGTATAGATAATCTAAACAAACGATGGCGGATCGATCAGACGGCTTGCAAAACCCTCTTGTGAATCATGCGGTATTGACACATCGAGGCCACATCATACTTGACGACGTCCATTCGAGACCAGAACGTGAAAGGCGGCGGGGGATTCGCCCAAAGTCGCGTAGGTCTGCCATGTCATTAGCCTTGACCCCTGCGAAGCTGTGTAAAAATAAATTCCTGCGCTTGTGATTGCTACTATCATTGCCACCTCTTTACGCCCGTCTGAATTCCAGAGGCATCTCGTTGCTGACCTTCCTTGAACGTTGAGCTAAGTAGTCTCGAGTTAGTTGTTCTGCGAGGTTGACTCTGAAAACTTACCGTCGAGTCGTTTGACACATTCGATTTAGCATCGGGACCGATGTCGTCTCAATTAGAACAGCCAGATCCATTTCCACAGAAGGCACGATAACACTTGAATTCCTAAGAACTTCCACTACTTTTCGTACAAAAACTGGTCCACGTAGTGTACATCTAATCCTAATCTTTTTAAAAGAAATGAGCGTGAGTAGTACTACAAGAGATGCGTAGTCGTATGTGGTTCGTCGATCCATAGATATCAGTCATGGCAACCAAGAAAAAAAAAGGAGTAAAACCAAGTCCCCCAGGAGAAAAAAAAATGTGAACACGAAAATAGACGTATGAGGGTCTCGCAAAGGATGGGAAGAAATGAAGATATCTTTGAAATGGTTCAGAAAAAAAAAAAAAAAGAAGAAAAGGAACGATGCGATGTTCACGTTCAAACGTTCACTGACCGAGCCACTCACCCCCGCTCGCCAGTTTAGCAAACAACCCCTGCCGCCCCACGAGCTCGTCGTACGTCCCCTCCTCAGCGACGCGCCCATCCTCGACGACGACGACCCGATCGCACATACGCATCACCTCGACCTTGTGCGTCACCATCACCGTCGTCCGCCCGACCTTGGCGCCCCGGATCGTCTCCACGACGGCCGCCTGGTTCGCACCGTCTAGCGCGGACGTACACTCGTCTAGGATGAGGATGCGAGAGGGCCGTGCGAGCGCACGTGCGATTTGGAGTCGTTGAGCCTGGCCGCCTGAGATGAGCGCCGCGTTTTCGCCCACGAGCGTGTCGTATCCTTGTGGAAGGCCCATCACGCACTCGTGTACCTGTGCCGCTCGCGCAGCACGCACGACGTCGTCCTCACCAAGTTCGCCGACGTGGCCATATACGATGTTGTCGCGGATCGTACCATCAAAGAGGTTGGGCGTTTGGTTGACGACGGCGACGTGGTTCCGTAGATGGCAAACGTCCGTCAACCTGAGTTCATGTCCGCCGACAGAGATCATCCCCGAGGTGGGCTCGTACAGCCTTTGCAAAAGAGCCGCCACAGTCGATTTGCCACACCCAGAAGCGCCGACAAGCGCAACGCACTCGCCCTCGGCAACCTCCATCGAGAAATCCTTCAATACCATTGCATCAGGGTTCGTTGGGTATGCAAAGGACACGTTGCTCAATACGAGATCGCCAGAAATCGGTGGACGGAGTATGCCTTGCGACTCGTTCGTCTGGTCAGTGGGAAGGGCCACGAACTGGAACAGATCTGTGGTTGCTTGAACGCTCTTGGCAATCCTTTGCGTAAACGCCGTGATTTGGCTACCGATGGTGACGGTGAAGACGACCAGGTTGAGTACTTGAACCATGCGAAGGTACGAGTAGGTGCCGTTGGCAACGAGAACCGCGCCCACGTAGAACAAAAGACCTTCGGCGAGATAAATGAGAGCAGATGCGACGCCATAAGTGCACCCTTCGACGAACGCGCCGCGAACACCAGCGGTCAGACAGGCGGAAATCGCTTTGTCGAACTGGGCCTGCAAAACTGGCTCCAAGGACATGGCGCGAATACTACGCACGTTAAGCACCGTCTACAAGGTAACAATGAGTTTCAAATCGATCATACGAGAATTCGCGTTCTTTAAAATACTCACCTCGTAGTAGACTCGCGCAACCTCCTCTCGCGCGCGCTTGTTCCGGACCTCACATTTCGCGACCAACCCCGCCTGAAGAGCCATGACGCCCACGAAAACTGGACCGATCGCAATGCCCACGAGCGTCAGTTGCCAACCCCAAACCATTGCCCAAACGAGCCCAAGGCCCATCATAGCCAACACGACCAAAGACTGACCCACGACGACGGCTACGAGCGTACGCGCATCATCGGCATCCTTGATCAGGACTTGCGTGAGTGCGGCAGGAGAATGCGCCGGAGAGTCGAACCATGTCTTGTCCTGCAACACTACGCGCGAATAGGCGGTGTCGCGCAGGTGGGTAACCCAACGGATGGCAGATGTCTCCATAAGGAAATACTTTAAGCCCATAACGAGTCCATCAGCAGCTGCGACACCGAGGACGAGAGCCCCCAAGGAGTTGATGGTAGAGGTACCGGGGTTTGCAGAGACCTCGAACATGAGACGAGATAGCAGAAAAGAGAAAACCGGCGTCATGGCACCGCTAATTACGGACGCGACGAGACCGAGGAAGAAAAGGTATTTGGAGGGGATCGTGGGGTATATGAGGCGTAACGTTGTGAACAGACCAGGTGCCGGAAGAGGATCTGAGGCAGAGGGCGTCGAGTCGGATTGAGATTCTTGAGAAACTGAGATATCACCAGTGGAACCATGGGCCCGTCTCTCGTGCTTTTCGCGTCTTCCGGCAGCTTGTTGCGCACTCCGTTGCAAGTTGATCTTCTCACTCTCAAACTCTTCATCGTCTTCGACCATTGGTGTGGGTGGAGCAGCCGACTCGAAGGGAGAAGTAAACTTTGGCGCAGTTGGCGTACTGGGCATGAATTGCAAGCTCAACCGACGACCATCGTAGGCTCGTGGAGGGAAAGTGGGCGAAGGAATCACGATCGACATACTCGAAGGTCTTCTAGATCTCCCGACAGCGCCACCTTCAAACTCGGTTGCGTGGACAAGGCTCGTAGGAAGTGGGGGAGCTTGATCGCAAACGTCGGCGCCGTCCTTCGTCAACTGCTTGATAACGTCAAACATCCATCCTCCGATCACCGTCGTTACGGGACGCACGCCACTGAGAGTCGGTGCCAGGCTATAGTGCTTGTCCTTGGCCTTCTGAGTGTTGTGGACTTCATTCTGGGATGCGAGAATTCCTGCGACTTCTTCGTACACGGGCGGATGCGTAGCGGACTCGTCGTAGTCGAAACAAGCGCCTTGGCGCAACATCTTGGACCACTCCCCATTGACCTTTTCCAAATCTGCGCGGAATCCTTGCTCGGCGATGCAGCCCTCGCACATCACGTACACAAAATCGTCTGGGTTGATGCTCGTCAGATCGTGGGTGATGATGACCGTAGTTTTCTTGACGCGTGAACGCCACGCTCGGATCGCTGCTATCGTCAGATGGCGTGTCACAGGGTCCAGCGCAGAGGTCGACTCATCTATAAGCGCATACATGATGAGCAACTTATTAAAAGTGAGATGAATGAACTCACCGAGAATTAGAACTTCGGGATCCCGTACTCTCGCCCTGGCGAGTGCCAACCGTTGCCTCATACCACCGCTCAACACGACACCACCCTCGGCATCGATATTCTCGCCGCTCCCAGCCAAAAGAGTTTCGTAGCCCGCCTCGAGTCCAGAGACCCATCCTTCCAACATGGCAAGTCGACACGCTTCCTCCACCTCTGCACGAGTGACATCTTCGACACATCTGCCACTCCCGACAGCACCGAGGGCAACATTCCAGTGGATAGAACCCCTGAATACTTGAGCGCCAACGCCAGCTGAACCTTGCGTCACGCCGGCGACGCGTCTCCGGACCCATTCATCATCGAGATATCGCAGATCTTGCTCGTCGAGAAGGACTTCGCCCTTGCCAAGCATGGGGCTATAATAACCAAGCAAGATTGACCCGATGGTAGATTTGCCGCATCCAGAAGGGCCAACGATGAAAGTTGTTTCATGAGAGGGAAGAAACATGTCCACATTCCGTAGCACGGGCACGGTCGAACGCGTGGGGTAGGAGAAGGTAAGGTTGCTGAGCGTGAAATCCCCCGTGAAGCTGCGTGGCATGATCCGGCGAAGAGGCTGCGCTTTCCTGTGTTTAGTAACGATAGTCGAAGGGGGTTGATTAGAGGACGAGATGATTGCCGCGAGTTCCGCCGCTGACACCTTGCCTTTGGCCAATACAACCAAGAGCGGGACCATCATCTGGAGGTTACTGGTGGCGATAAGACAAGCCCAGAAGACACTCATGATATCTCCAGGCCGATTTTTTCCTTCCCGTACCAGGTGTGCGCCAAACCAAAACCCTTGGACGAACATGGCCATGGTGACAAACTGACTTGTGCCGGCTGTAATACCCCATATGGCGCTGAGCGATTGAGCAGCGACCGGCACACGAGCTAGGAGTGTGTGTTCGTAGGGAGCTGCATTGGCTGCCTTGACCGCGCCAATGTTCGACACAACCCGAGAGACGAGGGAAGCTGCACGCGCGATGAGCGTTCTCTCCTGAACGAGACGGGGGGATGCAAAAGCCTGAGAGAACCCCTGAATGAGGATGAGAAAGGGAACGGCGGAGAGGATGACCAAGGCCAAGAGAGGAGACCAAACGAATGCGAGTGCGAGAGCTGTTAGGGTCGTAGTTAAATATTGAATAAATTGGCCAGCTGCCAGGGAGGACGCGGCGCGTACGTCGTCGGTTTCCCTGACAAGAGACAGTTGGCACGACGAATAACTTTGGTGTCTAGCAGGCTCACCTTGCAAACTTGGCCATGAGGCCGCCAGCGCCTATGGGAGTACCCTCGCCGCCCATGTCCTGCACGTTGTAGGGGTTGTCGTTTCCCATCTGCCTGTCAAACCATTCCATTCGGTTGTGCACGACGGCATGGTACACCCTTCTCCGAAGCTCGATGACGTTCCACTCGCCGGTCCATATCCACAAGCTGCTCGTAACGCTGCTCATGACGAGGGCGGCGAAACCGAGCGCGACAAGCTGCAATGCTGCAATTCCGACGCCATGGAGCAGGGCATCCTTTGCGGCCTTGGGCGGGTTCGGGGAGAGCGGGAACGCGGCAAAGGTATTGAAAGAATGGCCGACGACATAAGTCATGTACGGTGCGATGCCACCCGCTGCGACCGAGGATGCGATTGCGGGTGTGAGGAGGACGAGCTTGCGTCGGGGAGTGAGGAAAGAGAAGAGGAGCTTGAAGGAGGGTGCCGGGGGAGGAGGCGGAGGAGGAAGGTCGTGTTCAGGCGCAGATGGGTCATGGAGGGTCACTTGAGAGTCGTGTTCGGACAGCGTCGATGAGCGTACGGACGGTTGTTTGGATGGCTCGTGGTTGTTCATCGCTGTCGCGGACGACGAGGAGCAACGCCAGACGCTGAGTGGGGAAGAGAAAAGGAAATCTGACCGTGGCCCGGTTTGCCCATCCTCACTTTTGTTGTCCGTGAATGGAGGGACGCGTTATTGTCCTCCCAGTTCCAAACACGTGGCCAAAGACAATAAGACACTCGATTATGTAATCTCATCAGGTACGAAGCTCTTGCACAACAATGGACAAACAAACACCGTCGGACTCCGTCCAGGACGCTAAACAGACAATGGGAAATTTGACAAGCGTTTCAAGGGCTAGTCTTTCCTTTGTCGAGTCAGCCAGAACCAACGCCTGGATGGCCCGTGAAGGTCCGAACTGGTATCGATTTTTACAATGGCGTGGGAACAAATCGAGACCTGCGGGTAGAGCTCGCCGGTGGCTCACCGATCATCGATAGCATCACTCCAACAATTATTTCCACCTAGTGTGACCGCCCAGTATTTCTAGGGCTCGGTTCCAGCACCGCAGAATTACAAGTCCTATATTAGCATTCGTCCGATTTTTCGCATCATTCTTCAACGTTTAACCATCGTACGATTTTAGCCACATGCACCTCGGATCAGAGAGTCATCTGCAGCTTATTGTACTCGATGACCATATGGGACGAAAAAACGCGCCTTCTCGAGTCACGCAAACACGGACTCCGGGCCTGACATGAGCCCTTTGATAGAAATGGAAGTGCAATAAACATAGCATCAAATTGCACATACACATCCGTCGCCTCCGTCATGGAACCACAGGAAACCGGTCCTCGTAATCCGACATGACAATAGCCTCCAACGCGTTCACTTCCCTCACAGCCATGATGTTCTAGAGACGACAAAACAATAAGTATTTTAGGCAAGACGAGAGGCGATGCACGTCTTACATCGACCAGCTCGTTCGGCGTAGAGTTCAGCGCCAATTGACACCACCTCGCAAGGCCGGGTAACAGACCAGCCAGACGAACCTTGACTTCATCCTTTTTTTCCGAGTTGGCGCCCGCATCAGGACCCCCCGTCGTGGACTGCGCTAGTGTCTCTTCGGCATTGACCACATTCACAGTGCTTGCAGTATCGACAAAGACGCGTGCGCGGAGCCCATCCATCAGTACCTCGATGGCGCGATCGAGCGCACACCCAAGTGCATAGGCAAAATCTGGTCTGGACAAATAACAGCGAGTCTCTGCGAGTAATGCGTTAAACTGAGGATCCACGTTCAACGTATTGCGTGATGTAGCGAGCGAGTCGGGCAAGCTCGCAGGTGGCGCAAGGCGGAGACGGGGCACAGGAGAAATTGATGGTGATTGCGAAGCACGGGAGCTAAGGTCAGACTCGTGAGCATGCGAAGACGGGGGCGTAGGGAAGGCGATAGGACGGGCGACTGGGCTCGCGATAGGGATTGCAGTCGAACGGTTCAGTGTATTGTTGGATGTCTCCGAAGGTGGGCACCCGCGGGGGGATAAAGGATCGCAGACTGGAGGTAAACTTTGTGAGAGCAAACGATCGATGTTACCGCTAATATCGCTCTCTCCGGGTATCGAAAGGGCGCCACCTTGTGCAAGGACATGGGCAGTTGTTTCCGGTGTGGGAGGCAGAAGGGATGACAAAAACCTACAGAGAAGACTGATCAAAAATAGTCCGGGATGTGGTGTAATTCATTTGCCTTGCACCAAGTCTGCTTTCTGAGCCATCCGTCTCCACCCGACGTCGTACATCCATGATGAGTGAAAATAACTCGGATGATGAAAGCTTGGCTTTCAGTGACACTCTGTAAAATCAAAAAATGTCAGAACATGGAAGTAAAGAGAAATACAGAATGAGACGTATATATGCATCGCAGGAGGGAGGGTACCCAACATTCAAGACATAAAGATCAATAAAACTGAGTCCACTTACTCGTCAAAGACACTCTCCACACTCCCTCTTACCCTCGCGGCAACATCTTTCCAACCCACGTGCAACAGCCACCAGGAAAGCGTGAGGAAGCGCATCTCGGTTTCCTCGGAAATCTGATCGGATACGCCATTATCATCACCGTCCTTATTTTCACCAAGATTCCACGCAGGCAAAACCGCTTCGACATCCACGATCTTTGCCATGGCTTCGCGAGTGAGAATTCCGACCAGGGAGAAATCAGGCACATCGTCGAGTGCACGCTCTTCACGGTCAGAGATCCGAACGGAATCAATGTATCGGCTACGACCCAAAATATTGAGCTGGACCGCCGTGAGGAGCGAGAGCAGAGTGATGGTATACACCGTCGTCAGCGTGCGCGTCAGTGCTTAAAAAAAGAAAGAAAAAAAAGTCAATTGGATGCATATGACCAAGGAAACCGACCGCACAGAGTATTTTGACTTCGTTCCATAGCTGGCCCCTCGTTCGCGAACTCGTCGACGTGACCGAGTTTTCCATATTATTTCCGTTGTGGCTTAAAGTAGAGCCTAGGGATGTGATGGAGTCTGAGAGTTGGGCAGGGGCGCTCGGTCGAACGAGTGAACTTTCAGAGGCAGTCATGTTTTCGATCCAGCTACCCGAGACCGCAGAGGCGCGATCACCTTCTAAAGCGGAACTCGAATAGGAGGAGATGGATACGGAGCCAGCATCCGATTGCACGTCGGACATCGAAGAGCCCAGATCAGACGGGGGTTGTGGAAGCTGTGCACGCGAGCGAGAGGCACGCGACATGGACTGTAGTTCGTTCGTGAGGGTTTCGACGTCCATGTCTTCGAGGACCTGGGAAGACAGGGTAGGCATGAGTGCCATTATGGTAAAACATACGTCGTCATGGGTTGATTGGAATCGTCGTCGAAGGCTTTTAAGCGACAAACGTGAGGTGGGTAGGCTGGAGAATAAGCAAGACATACTTGTCTCTTGCAACCTTGTTTCTGTGCGCCTTGTCCTTCATTTCCTCTACTCTGGCGCTGACATATGTACTGAGGGCGTATGAGCCGCACAGGAATATGGCAGAATGGATGATGCCTCGACGGCGTTCAGACACATATCGTTGTATCGTATCCAGCATCGCGCATGTCCGAGTTGTTCACAACGCAGAATACGTCCAAGCGGGGTTTGAAAATGGATCTCTCGGATCCCTCCGGCACAGCTTGGCAAATGGCACGAGGCTGCTTCTCTCACGCTCTGATCGACACTACTATGGACTATCGAAGGCCCGTTTTCGTTTGGCACCAGGTATGTAATAACGGATATGAGCTTATCATAGTGTAACCAAGAAGACACCCCAAAATTCGGTTCCCAGACGGCCATCATCATTTTCTTCAAGACAGTTCAGAATACAGCGAAGAGTCGACTTTAGTCATTTTGCAGATCTAGAAAGCGCAATGATTGTGTCCGTGTCTTTGATTTCTTATTTATTTTCGCTGTCGTTCAGAAAGATGTGGCGGATGTAACAAACCACATCAAACCTCACGCCGCGCAGCCCTCGTGGCTACAATGTGTTCAGTTTATGATGTGCTTCTGATTTAAGCACTGCAGGTTACTAACTTTGACAGGGTCCTTGCGGAGAAGGAAAATTCTGACTGCCTGCATCCTTTGATTGGGTTGCCCTTGCATCAATCTACTCGAACCCTCTTCTCTTGGCCCGTATTTATACTCATGTCTAGACATAAACTGAGGCATGAACCTAACCCACCTTGGGAAACTGTTGATGCTTTCTGCGATAGCTGGTTGTTACTTCCTGCACGAGCAGCTTAGTGTAAGCCTATTTTGATTACGCGCGTCGGTAGCTATTACGATCTCTTGAACAGGCAACAATTATTGCGGAACGGGATGCTTGTTTGGCCGGTGAACCTCGCGGCATTACTACAGCATGGATCCATATCAATGCTCGGCGATTTCCTTTTGTCGGTTTGGTGATTGTGTCCAAATTGAATGTAAGGGTGCCGCAGGACGTTTCGCACGCGTGTACAGTACCAAGAAACTCAACAACAGTGCCCTGATTCCCCGTTTCGGGGGCACTGTACAAAGTGAGGTGAGTAATTTGGATACGACCCTGTACTATGATTGATTACCCGTGGTCGTCAGCTCTCGTTCATTGTCAAGGGTCCTACGTTGTATACGTATTGGATCATTTTCTGTTGGATAAGTTTTTTTTTTGAGAGAATTCTCTCAATTTGTAGGCACGAAATGCAAACATACACATGTGAGGCTACCAAATGATGGGCTATTTAATAAAAGAAGGTTATGCGAATGTATGTAAAGTTTGTTTTCATGGTTGAATAGCGGGCGATTCACGTTTATGAAATTGTTAGGGTCATCAAGCGGCCTCCATTATGGTTGAGATCCGGGCCCCTGCAAGGGAACTCATGGATCCTGTAAATTACTCCGTCCGAGAGTTGCACACGAAATAAATCGAATGGACCTTAACATCCAGAGGATCTATATGTGATCCTGTTACCAGCATGTGAGTAATTGCCTCCGATGTATGATCGGAGACAGAGGAACTCGAGTCAAACGCATGTTGCACTGGAAGAGGTCGCGGAATTTACGAGATAAGACATCGATGAGGCGTAAGTGCAGACAGTCCGGGCTGCAAGAGATTTAATGAACTCAAAATGAACTGCTGCCATAGAGTCTGCGCATGTATCCATGGGAGCTACTAGACTGGCGACCAGATTGCGTGGGAGTATCGAGATCTTCCGGGACGATCATGAAGTGAAGGTAGCGCTCTTCAAGTTTCCGCTATGCACTCCAAGACTCACTAGTTGCAGTATACTACTTACGGCAATGCCGAATACATTTTTACTCTTGAAGCGGGGTTCCTAATTATACTAAACCGATCCTGTCGCATTGTTCCCAATTTCTAATGAATCATGAAGGCATACAGGTGGTGTTTTGGATGTATATGGACTGCACGATGCAGAGAGACCAAGACAATGGGTAAGTCGATGTCGCTCTCACGCCGCCGCAGCTCGGAAGTCTAGCGATTGGAAATGCACGCGCGCACACTGACTGCCACAGGGAAATTGTAGCCTTCGCTTGGTGGGGTCGTCCAGATTAAGACAACCCGGCTCCTTCGGATCTTTCTCGCTGAGTCTCTCTCGCTTCTGTCTGAGTGCACCCTAAAATGGTCTTCGTGCCCTTCTATTATCAAATGGGTTGATTGGTCGGAGGTGGCCCAGTGGCGGGGATGTCCGCGTCTTGTGTGTGGATATTCATTGAGCTATCTGCAATTCCTCCGAGGACTTATGTTGCAGATGGGAAAATCTGAAAGTGTTGATCATATTGTGGTCGGACTCCAAAACAAAGATTTGATTGATCTATGCCAATGCCCGGATCTGTCGGCGCGGTGCTAATATGATCGGGCTTTGAAGGCATATGTCTGATTACCTCGCCTTTGCAACCTGATCGGGTAAGTAGTAAGAGAAGCTCAGTGTTGTTGTTTTTCTGAGTCACGGTGCAGGCCATATGTGTCGTTTTCAGCGTCTTATATCAACATGAATGCTACTAAGACAAATCATTACCCCGCAAGCACTCTCATATTGGTTTATGATGTCTTCCTGGGCTTCAGGCTCGTTGACGTCGTTCTCTGCAGCTCAACTTTTACAACCTAGTCCCGAACAATCTTCTCTCGGCCTATCTTTACCATCTGGGCATGGACTCCCTATTGAGCCAACTAGTGAACAGAACCGTATCTGCGCCGCTGTCGACTATAATCTTGACACCAATCTGGTGTTTTCTGTGCTCGGACCAAGGTTTTTTTCAGGTACAGCACAATGTACAATTGCCGCCGACCATCAAGATAAATTTTCTATAAACAAAGTCGACGACGTGAGCTAACAATACTCTTACATCCGTCGTGTCCATTCCTGAGCATTTCACGAGCAGACCGGTGCAGGTCCGTATAAATGGACTAGTAGCCCATTTATGCAAGCAGGGATAATCCCCCTCATTGACAACACTTTCTCCTCCAGCTTGAACTACCTCAATATAGCCACCGCACCAGTTTCTTCGGTGCGCTTTGGTCATCACATGTTTTCACAAAGAAAAACTGACAAATGCCATATACAGAATCCCGCCGCAATACGTAGCGGCGGTACCGCTGATCTGTGCTCGGCGACTATTCCTTGCCAATGGAATGCATGCGGCGCCCAGATCAATCGTAAGAGCGTCCCCAAGCATTTCGCACAGACGCATGATATTAGACGAATAAAACGTGCCGCCCGGATTCTCTGCCTGTGGAAAGGGTGCCTTCGAGAGGTTGGGCGGAAAAATTTCGTCCGGCACGTTCGCGAGCGGCACTTGAATTGTCTTAGGAGAAAGAAATAGAACAATGATGGAAACTGAGGCGGTTTTGATATGTCTGCACTTTAGGAAGAAGATGGAGCCTCACGAGGGGAGGGAGGTAGGATTGCTCGTGCAGTCCTTTTTTCTAATCTTCTGACGCTGGAAATAGTGTTTACTTAATTATACTATGCGACGTAGCCTCTAAGTTGTCTTTGTGCCATCATAAACATCTCATCATGGAGCCCACATGAGTATATTTGAGACCTGTAATTGCATGGAAAGTCTTTTGGTCCGGCGATCATGCCGACGCTGTCATTCAATCACATCGTCCCGAAAAATTTGGCGTGAATACTACTCAACGCGTTTAGCAGGGACATGCTCCCTGAGACCACCTCAAATCTTGCACTTTATCAACTTCCATCCACGGAAGTTGCCGCCAGCGAAGAAATTTCACATTACGTACAATAGCTGTGACGTGTGACACACTACCACTCGTCAATGCCAGGAACTTTGTACCCAAACCACCTATCTCCCCAGCTTTCCTGCGCAAACAAAAATATGACCCACATCATCCACTTCTTTACAAAATGCCCGACAGCGCTGTGGTTCTTCTTCTGACTCCTGGCACGGCGGTTTGCCTCGTTTGCGATCTCGTCCACCCGGCTCTGTCGTGCCGTCTGAAACGAAGCGAGCACCGTCGTCCAGTTTAGTTCACTTGCCCCAGGAACGGAGTGACCTTCCAATTGCTTCCGCAAAAGGAAGGCAAGATAACCGGCATCCTCGAGCGCTTGGGAGGCGCCTTGCCCAGAGTGTGGAGGCATCGCTATGAAGCCGAAGTCAATATGTAAGACCATGTCAGACAGATCATCTTACGCACCATGAGCGGCGTCGCCGATCAGTACGGTTCGTCGGCTGTGCCAGCGTTCAAGCTTCGGAACCCGAAATACAGGCCAGACGAAGAGCTCTTCGTCTGACGCCTCCGCCGCAACAATCATCTGGGGGACTGGATAATTCCAATCTGCATATCGCTCTCGTATCTAAAAGAGGGTAGGGTGAGAATACGTGAGATGTGTGAAAAGTAAGTAATGTACTTGCCTCGAGCAAGGCCTGCTTCTTGGGAACTTTCCATTCCTCACGTGTTCGGTCAGGTGCTTCGTGGGTCGTCCACCTGGGTAGCCGAATATGCACGCTGCGTCATGACACGGGACGGATGGCACTCACCATCCAATCTTCTTCTTTGCCTTATCAAAAGGTGCAATACCAACGAATCCACGCTGCCCATGGTGTCATGATCTTTTTTGCTTACTCATACTTACACTCTCACGTGACTTCTTACTCATCCATATCACGTGTAGATATTGTTCCACGACGTTCTATCGTCGTTCCACGGACTATTACCATAGTAGGAGATCTTACCTGCCCTATACTTAGTGCACGGACCATGTACTCATGTATATAAGGTGGATGCTCATCGTAGGAGCTCCTTACTTTCGGTTTATTCATTGTCTTTGCGAGTAACCTTAGGGCAACCTAGGACCTTTCATCAAGTCCTGATATAAAACTGAAAGTAACCTTCCTACCTTGCCCGCCGTCGCCGTCGTTCACGCTGCGTCTTCTTACGTTGCTCATACCTCGTCGACCACCTACCCTTCCTCACCACCGACTTCTATCCCAACCTTCATTGCTGCTCGCACCGCATCTTCTTACATGGTCAATGCTCCGTCGACACCTCATCTCCCTGCTTCACGTCCTGCCCTCTGGCTGTCTGAGTCGCTGAGTTATTGCGCTGGCAGCAGAGCGACCGCACCGTACAAATCGACAGCAGCAAGTCCTTGTTCTTCCATCACCGGCACTAACGGTATACGCCAGGCGTATCTACCGAGCCATCAAGAAAGTCATCGCCTTGTTCTTCCTCTTGATCAGCTTGATAAGGAAGATTGTACGCTGGATTGTTTGTCATCCGCCCTGGACTTGGTCTGCACCACCTGCACGTTCTTAGAAGGCCTTGCTTTGGTCTTCATCCTCACCTACCTCCAACTCGCTTATCGTGTTCTCGCTGTCGAGCCCGTTGCCATAGTGCCAGCGCTGCAGCCGCCCCTTCCTCTCCAACCCCTACGCTCCACGACAGATGTAGAGGATTCATCCGACAACAAGCAAACTGTCTACGAAGATTCGTTACACTCTGACGAAGGGACAGTCGTCGACGACCCCGAGCTACCCAACCAATACATCCTCGCCGCCCAACATTTCGGACAATCCCTCACCCCGACATACCCCGTGTGTACCATGCAGACCGCCGCACTTGTCTTCTGGAGACCGAACCACTCCAGTTGGCTATCCTTACCCGCCACCTATCATTAGTCGCACTCCCTCACGAATCAACACCCCTCCAGCCATGGCAACCGAATCCACCTCTACCGCCGATCCCACAACACCTACTCTACATACATGGCCCTTGGCTACAACCTTTGCGGAGTTCCGCAACCAATACGCTGAATATACCCAATACATGGCGCTATATGGAGCTAATACCGTTACACCTCCTACCGTACCAAGCGGCTCATCAAAAAAGAAAGACAAAGTACCTGATGTAGATCCCGAACCTGCGATACCCAAACTCGGCAAATCTTACATTGAGAAACCTCCCCTCTTCACCGGTAAACCCAAAGACTACACCAAATGGAAAGCCAAATTCAAGCTCTACCTCTTGGGCTTCGAACGACCAGTCACAGATGCCGAAGAAATCAAGATGTTCCTAGGCTTCTGCGCCGACGGACCCGCAGAAGATTTTGCCACCCTCCTCATAGAACGAGACATTGATTACGAAAACTATACGGCACGTGCCTTCTTTCAAACTTTCGTCAACCCCAGTTTCAAGCCTGTATACGAATCCGCCAGAGCTGAAACCGACCTCATCAACCTCAAACAAGGGTCCATGACGATCGAAGATTTCCTTAACAAGCAACAGAACCTCATCATGAAAGCCGAATGGTCTGAGATTGCCAACGGACGACAGCTCGTGCGACTCCTTCGAACCAATGCACGCAACGCGCTAGTCAAACAAGTCGAATGTTCCGACATGAACATGACCATCCGATACATCGGTAGTTATGCTGAATGGTGTAGACGTCTCATCGCCGCCGGACAGTTGCTAACGGAAATCGCCGAACGAAAGAAAGGATTGCACGTAGAACCTCCCCGACCTAAGATCAAATTCCCCACTAGATTCGTCGAACCTCACACCACGACCCTGGAAACCACTGGAGTTTTCGGAGGCCGAGGCACTCCCATGGACATGTCCAAGGCGCGAGCGACTGGAACCTGCTTCCGGTGTGCCAAAGAAGGCAAGACATCTGCATGGCCTTGTGCCACCCATCCTCAAAAGAGCTCCGGCTCGAAGAATATCAAAGTCCGCAGACTCGACATTGAATACTCGACCTTGGAAGAGTTGGAAACCGCAGTTCGAGAAGCGGATAAAATGGATTTTGTCGAAGAGGACGAGGAATGAGATCGCCTCGTTCTCAAGGTACGTCACCAGTCAGAATTTGTACTTGTAATGTTATGGTTAGGGGCGCCCGGGCTATGAAGCCTAAGGACGGCGTGGCAGTACCGAAAACTGTGCTTAATTCCCCTCGTCGTGTTACTAACAAATTCTCTCTCCTCGACGTAGATCAGATCTCAGATTCCGATGACTGCGAAAGCAGTTTAGGTCCTAGTTTGCCGGCTATGCAACAGCCAAATGTACCTTCGCCCCTTCTGGGCGTTACAGCCTCTGTTCCATCCAGGGAACATGCAATCAAAAGGCAGACAAAGACCCGGACTGTGAGTAGAAAGGAAATGGATCCACCGTATACCATCCTTACAAGAAAGGATCGAGGATGGAAATCCACAATCAAGCCTTGGTCCACTCAATGGATCAAGCAAATTGCCAACGACACCCCTGACAAATGTCTCATTGCTCATTTACGAGTGTTCGTCCATGACACCCGCTTATCCGAGGTCAATGCTGAGCTAATCGCGGACCTCCGGAATGCCTCCCATGACGCAGCAGAATTCATGCTACTCGAGCTAACACAAAAACCCCGATATCGAACCAAGAAACCCTCTCCAAATGCCTTTGAGATACCCATTATCCTCGGATCAGACTCGGGCAAGGAGATCGAAGCTATCGCACTCATAGACTCAGGGTGTATGGCTTCCGCCATCGACATCGACTTTGTACGAGAGCATGAACTAGAACAGAAACCCCTCCCTTGGGCTATACCAGTTTATAACGCCGACGGAACCGCCAACACTGAAGGATCAATCACGCATTATGTAGATCTGAAAGTGGCTATCGGAGACCACCAATCCGCTATCCCCTTTTCAGTGACGCGTCTGTCCTCTCAAGCGGTCTTCCTAGGATTCGACTGGCTATGCCAATACAACCCACGCATCGACTGGCAGACAAAGGAACTCAGCTTTGAATCGGAAACCACGCCCTTGTGGGAGTACGATGATATGGAAGCCGAAGACCGCGTCTTCCAAGTCAAAAATAAATACATCGCTACCATGGCAATGGACCTCGCCGCCGCCGCAAACCAAGGGAAACAAGAAATCCCCTTCGAACAAGTAGTCCCTGTTGAGTACCACAAATTCCATGATGTATTTGCCAAAGAATCCTTTGACGAACTCCCCCCTCGTCGACCCTGGGACCATGCGATCAAATTAAAACCCGGCGACCACAAGGTCGATTGCAAAACCTACCCACTCTCCTTAAAGGAACAAAAAGAGCTTGACGCCTTTTTGGAAGAAAACCTCTCCACGGGCCGTATCCGCCCATCAAAGTCCCCCTTCACCTCGCCGTTCTTCTTTGTCAAAAAGAAGAATGGAAAACTCCGCCCTGTCCAGGACTACCGCAAGCTTAACGAAGCTACGATCAAGAACCGATATCCGCTCCCGCTAATTGAGGAAATCGTTCAGAAGCTTCGCGGAGCAAAATTCTATTCAAAGATGGACATCCGCTGGGGTTACAACAACGTACGCATGAAGGAAGGAGATGAATGGAAGGCTGCCTTCCGAACCAATCAGGGGCTCTTTGAACCCCTCGTCATGTTCTTTGGACTCACAAACTCCCCCACCACATTCCAAACAATGATGAACCATATCCTGCGAGATCTTATTGCAAAGGAAGTAGTCATCGTCTACATGGACGACATTCTCGTATTCACCAAGACCCTCGACGAACACTGCCGTGTCGTATGAGAAGTCTTATCTCAACTTCGCGAACATAAACTATCGCTCAAACACACCAAATGCGAATTCGAGACAACAACTACTGAATACCTGGGACTCGTCGTCTCTGACGGAACTATTGCTACCGATCCCACCAAAGTCGACGCCATCCGCACCTGGCCGACTCCCACCTCTCGAACTCAAGTTCGCTCCTTTCTTGGGTTCCTCAATTTCTTCCGACGCTTCATCAAAGACTTCGCGGCCATAGCACGCCCACTCAATCGCCTCACCAGCGAGAAAAATCCCATCGAGTGGACTGCCGCCTGTCAAACCTCATTCGACACTCTCCGGGATGCGCTCATAAATGCACCCATTCTCTCCCTCGCCTCCGACTTCGATCCCTTCCGGATCGAGACCGACAGTTCAGGCATAGGACTCGGAGCTATCCTGTCTCAATATCAGGATGGACTCTGGCATCCGATTGCATATCTGTTGCGGTCTTTATCCAACGCGGAACGAAACTACCACGCTGCCGATCTGGAATTCGCCGCCATCATCGAAGCAGTAACCACTTGGCGACAGTATTTATTGGACGCCCACGTTCCTTTCGAAATCCTTACGAATCACCAAAATCTCATGTATTTCGCCGTTCCCCAAGACCTCTCTTGTCGTCAGGCTCATTGGAACCAAATTATGCAGGAGTTCCATTACACTCTTGTTCACCGTTCCGGCAAAACGAATCCTGCAGATCCTCTGTCCCGGAGGTCAGACTTTGAAAAGGGGGTGAAGGACGATAATAAAGGTGTCACCGTGTTTCCCACTCTTTTACAGCAGAATCATGTGTCGACGGCTGTGGAGAACGCGTCGATACCCAACCAGGACTTTACTTCTATTCCCATAAATATTAATTCTCTCTCTATTTCTACTACAGACGTTTACTCCAACGCTATGGACAAGTGAACGCTAGCGGCAATGCGTGTAGCCGAACAAACTCTTATTTCCCCATCTACTATAGAACAACGAATCACGGACTTACAACATCTTAGAGATTCCAAAGTAGTACGCGCATTAGCGCAACAGGACATTCGTTTCTCCTTTCGAAACTCACTCATACATTTCAAAAACTTTTTATACGTACCAAAGGACGATATTCTCCGAAACGACATACTAACTAATATTCACAGTCACCCTACGTCTGGACATCCTGGCATACATGCTATGATCCGGAAAGTCCAGGAACGATACTATTGGCCGACGTCCGCCAAAGACATCAAAAGATTCATCAAAGGGTGTGAAGCTTGTCAAAAGAATAAAGCTATCACTACTCCGCACCATACCCCTTTGCAACCCAACGAGATCCCACAGCAACCTTGGGAACACATCTCGCTCAATCTCATATCCCCACTCCCGGAGTCAAACGGAAGCAACGCCATACTAGTCATAGTCGATCGTTTCTCAAAGATGATCCGACTCTTCAGCGTTCGGGATACCATCAACAGCAAAGGAATTGCAGTAATCCTCTGCGACGAAATCTTTAAACTTCACGGCCTCCCGACCAAGGTCCCCAATTCATATCCACTTTCATGACGGAACTTCAGAAGCTTCTCGGCATTACGCCAAATCCATCCACCGCCTTCCACCCGCAGACAGACGGACAGACCGAGCGCTACAACGCTTGGGTTGAACAATATCTACGCATCTACATCAATTACCATCAAAGCGACTGGAAGGAATGGCTTCCCATGGCTGAGTTCGCGCACAACCACAATCCTCGCTCGACGACTAATCAAACCCCATTCATGCTCAACTACGGACATGAACCCCAAGTCAACAAGGAACGTCGTACGTCTATCCGAAGCGAGTCCGCTACTGACTTCGCCAAGCAGATGACGACTCTATGTGCCCAAGCCGCTGAAGCTCTCAAACTAGCCAACGAAGACATGAAGAAGTTCTATGATCATTCCACGTGCCCCACGGAAGACTACAAACCCGGAGATCTTGTCTGGCTCGAGGCCACTCATATCCGCACCAACCGCCCCATGAAGAAGTTGGACCAGAAAAGATACGGTCCCTTTAAGATCGTCACCAAGGTTGGTGTTGCCTCGTACAAACTTGATCTACCGCATAAGTGGAAGACGATTCATCCCGTCTTTCACGAGTCAATTCTACACCCCTATATGGAGCCCATGTCTGGTCCCATCCCATCTCCTCCTCCTCCCAACCTCGTCGATAACGTCCCTGAACAAGAGGTGGAAGCAATCGTCGACTCCCGCCAAAGAGGGGAGCGTTTCGAATACCTCGTTCACTGGAAAGGATTTCCCGTCGAAGAAGACAAATGGCTGCCAAATACGGAATTACATCACGCTCAAGGTGCAGTCACCAAGTTCCATCGCACCCATCCAACTGCGGCATGTCCTGTGACATGTCTCCGTCTTCAACTTCTCGCGCTACCACCCTCACCGAAACCAGAGGATCTCCCTCTCTCCACATCTCCTACCTCGTCGGTATTCTCAGATCTGGAGTTCCTCGAATATCGCAAGCATTTTAAACGTTTTGACGATTCCATGTTCAATCTCCCCCCTGATCCACCTAGGTCGACTTCAGTCCCTCATTCCCAGATTCACTGGTCTTTCTGTAAGGACCCCTACTGTCGCTACCATGCCGATTCATGAGGACATGAACCCTTAGAGAGGGGGTAATGTCATGATCTTTTTCGCTTACTCATACTTACACTCTCACGTGACTTC
>JBBPMJ010000524.1:0-23291 GCA_038090255.1 Austroboletus niveus | reverse complement strand
GAGGCAACGCCAACCTTGGCGATGACTTTGAATAGACCGAATCGCTTCTGGTCGAGCTTCTTCACGGGTCAGTTTGTGCGAATATGGGAAGCTTTGAGGAGGACCAGATCCCCGGGTTTGTAATTCGGAGATTTGCGTGTTTTTCGATCGTAGAACTTCTTCATGTTGTCGGCTGCTAAGTTGAGCGATTCCTCGGCTGTTTGCCATAGTTTGGCCATTTGCTTTGCAAACTCGTTGGCTGATTCATTGCGAAGCGACCATTGCTGTCCTTGACCTGTCCAAGGCTCATGACCGTAGTTAAGCATGAACGGTGTTTGCTGGGTGGTGGATTGCGGAGTGTTGTTATGCACGAACTCAGCCATGGGGAGCCAATCAGCCCAATTGGATTGTCGATGGTTGACGTAGATCCGAAGGTATTGCTCGACCCATGCATTGTACCATTCTGTTTGCCTGTTGGTCTGAGGGTGGAATGCGGTAGACGGGTTTGCCTGTATTCCAAGGAGTTTGTATAGCTCAAGCATAAAGCCCGAGACGAACTGCGGTCCTCAGTCAGAGATGACCTTTTGGGGAATGCCGTGGAGTTTAAATATTTTGTCGCGGAGGAGGGTTGCGGTCCCACGCGAGGTGATAGTGGCGTTGATGGGGAGGAGTTGGATCATCTTTGAGAATCAATCGACTATGGCCAATATGGAATCTCGGCCTTTGGATTCTGGGAGCGGAGTGATGAGATCTAGGGAGATGTGTTGCCAGGGCGCTGAGGGAATGGCATTAGGGTGCAGCGGCGTATGCCATGCCTGCGTATTCACCTTGTTCTTCTGGCAATGGTCGCATCCTCGGATGTAGGCCTTGATATCCTTGGTCAAGGTTGGCCAATAGTATGTGGCCTGGAGTTTTCTTGTCATGGCTCTTACTCCAGGGTGTCCTGTGAGGGGTGAGTCATGGAAATGTTTAAGAATAAGAGTCCGTAAGTTTTCGTCCTTTGGTATGTAGAGAGAGTCTTTAAAGAAAACAAGATTATCGTGGATAGAGAAATGGGGATGATGTTGCGCAAGTGCGCAGGTGACTTTAGCATCCTTTAGATGCTGTCATACTCGTATCTGGGAGTCGATATCCATGGCATTGTCGGCTACATGCATTGCCGCTAGTGTTTTCATATCTATAGTGTTCATAAAAGAGGAAAAGGGGGAAGTGATAACGTTATTAATAATTACGTCCATGGATTCATATCCATCGTCAGATGTAACTGCGTTCTCCACAGCCAGTGACATATGATTCTGCTGTAAACGAATGTGGGGGGAATCCGCGAGTTGCAGAAAAATGGTGACGCCTTTATTGTCATGCTGTACTCCCTCATCAAAATCTGACCTCTGGGACAGAGGATCGGCGGGATTTGTTTTTCCAGTGCGATGGGCGATGGTGTAGTGGAATTCTTGCATGATTTGGTTCCACCATGCCTGCCATCAGGAGAGATCTTGAGGCATGGAGTAGTACATGAGATTCCGATGATCAGTCAGAATCTCAAAGGGGATGTGGGCGTCGAGGAGGAAGTGTCACCAGGAAGTGACAGCTTTGATGATGGCGGTGAACTCGAGATCCGCAGCATGGTAGTTGCGCTCCGCGGGTAGAAGGGCGCATGAGAGGTAAGCGACGGGATGCCACTTGCCTTGTTGGAGCTGGGAGAGTATAGCTCCAATACCGATGCCGGAACTGTCAGTTTCAATGCAGAGGGGGTCGAAGTCCATGGTGAGAGTGAGGATGGGGGCATTGATGAGGGTATCACAAAGGATGTCAAATGCCTGTTGACACGCATTGGTCCAGATGAATTCGGTCTTCTCACTTGTGAGATTATTAAGTGGCCGAGCGATGGCCACGAAGTCCTTGATGAAATGCCAGAAGAAGTTGAGGAAATCTAAGAACGACCGTACTGCTGTTCGAGTTGTTGGGACAGGCCAGGTACGAATGGCATTGACTTTAGTGGGGTCAGTGGTGATATGACCGTCGGAGACGATCAAGCCTAGGTACTCCGTCATGGTGGTTTCGAACTCACACTTGGTATGCTTGAGTGAGAGTTTGTTGGCGCAAAGGATTTTGAGGACTTCCTTGACGACGTGTCAGTGTTTGTCAAGGTCCTTGGTGAAGACAAGAATGTCGTCCATGTATATGATAACTACCTCGCGATTGATGAGGTCGTGAAGTAGATGATTTATCATCATCTGAAAGGTCGCCGGACTATTGGTAAGTTCAAAGAACATTACTAAAGGCTCGAAGAGCCCTCGGTTAGTCCTAAAGGCAGCCTTCCATTCGTCGCCTTCTTTCATTCGGACATTGTTGTAGCCCCAACGAATATCCATTTTTGAGAAGTACTTGGCTTTGCGTAACTTCTGCGTGATCTCCTCAATGAGTGATAGAGGGTATTGGTTTTTGATGGTGACGTTGTTGAGGTGTCGATAGTCCTGAACTGGACATAGTTTTCCGTCCTTTTTCTTCACGAAGAAGAAGGGAGAGGCGAAGGGAGACTTCAAGGGGCGAATTCTTCCAGTTGATAGATTTTCCTCAAGGAATGCGTCTAATTCCTCCTGTTCCTTGAGAGACAGGGGGTAGGTTTTGCAGTTGACCTTGTGTTCACTGGGTTTCAACTCGACGGCGTGATCCCATTGTCTATGAGGGGAGAGCTCGTTGAAGTTTTCTTTGGCAAAAACATCCTTGAATTCGTGGTAGTGACTGGGGACCACGTCTTCGAAGGTATCGTCTTGCTTTTTCTTGTTGGCAGCAGCCGCTAGGTTGGTTGCAAGTGTGGCGATGTATTTGTTGTTGACCTGGAATAGTTGGTCGTTGGTTTCGAGCTCATCATGTTGCCACAACAGGCGAGTCTCAGGGAACGTCATAGTCTTTTCCTGCCAATTTATACAGGGGTTATATTGTCGTAGCCAGTCGAAGCCAAGGAACATGGCTTGTGATGACAGAGTGGTGATCGAGAACAGGATCTGAGAGACGTGATTGCCAATTTTGATTTCGAGATTGATGAAGTGAGTGATTGATCTGTTTTCATTCTTTGTTCCATCGGTGTTATAGACCGGTATGGGACAGGGTAAGGCTTCCCGTAATAATTAGTGTGCTTCAACGAAGCGTTGATTGATGGCTGATGCCATGCAACCCAAGTCAATGAGAGCAGTGACAGGGATTGTTTCGCCACCAGGGGTGGCGATGATGGTTTGGACCTCGAACACATTCAGTGAAGGTTTCTTGTTGACGTATCTGGGTTTTTGCGAGAGTTCGAGTAGCATGAACTCTGCTGCGTCGTGGGATGCTTCCCGGAGGTGAGCGATTAGCTCAGCATTGACCTCGGAACGCCTTGAATCGTGGACGAAGGCTCAAAGGTGGTGCTCGAGGCGATCGTCCGGGGTTATGTTTGCGATTTGCTTGATCCACTGAGGGGACCAAGGCTTTACGGTCTCCATCCAGGAACAATCGTCCTTTGTGAGGATCAATACTTTTTGCTCCTGGGAGGATTGAGCTACTTGACCACTAGTAACCCGATTGTTCTGTCATTTGATTGCATGTTTCCCAGACGGAACAGAGGCTGTAACGCTCAGTGGGAGCAAAGGTACATTTGGCTGTTGCGTAGCTGACAGTTTCCTCGGGCGTTCACTGGTCTTTGGCTGAACCGGTGTCGCGAAGGGGGTTGAGTTGTTTGAAGACTCGGTTGAGATCTCATTTATGTCCAAAAGGGAAAACCTGTTAGTAGATGCAAGAGGAGAATTAAGCACGGGTTTTATCGGCCCTGCTGCGCCATCCTTTGGCCCTAAGCCTGGATCGCTTCTTGCCGATTTTCTACAATCTTTACAGGCGATTCTATTGTGAAACATATCTTGAGGGTGAGGGGATCTCATTCCTTGTCCTCTTCTACAAAATCCATTTCATCCGCCTCTCGAACTGCGGTTTCCAACTCCTCTAGGGTGGAGTATTCAACGTCGAGTCTGCGGACCTTGATATTCTTGGAGCCGGAGCTCTTTTGTGGGTGCGCGGCGCATGGCCATGCAGATGTCTTGCCTTCTTTGGCACACCAGAAGCAGGTTCCAGTTGCTCTCACCTTGGACAGGTCCATGGGAGCGCCTCGGCCGCTGAAGACACCAGTTGTCCCTGGGGTCGTGGTGTGAGGCTCAACGAATCAAGTGGGGAATTTGATGCGTGGTTTCGGAGCGTCAGGAGGGTTGCCACGCTTACGTTCGGCGATTTCAGTCAGCAGGTGACTAGCGGCGATAAGGCGTTTGGTCCATTCGGAGTAGCTGCTGATGTACGTCATGGTCATGTCGAGGTTGGACCATTCGACTTGTTCGACAATACTATTGCGGGCATTGGTTCGGAGTAGGCGAACAAGTTATTGGCCATTTGTTACTTCAGACCACTCAGCGCGAGCGATCAGGTTTTGTTGTTTTGTGAGAAATTCTTTGATTGTCATCGATCCTTGCTTCAAATTGAGGAGTTCAGTCTCAGCGCAAGCTGACTCGTAAACAGGCTTGAAGTAGGGGTCGACGAGGGTTCGGAAGAATCCTCGGGCGGTATAATCTTCGTATTCGAGATCTTTCTTGATGAGTAGTGTGGCGAATTCCTCTGCCAGTCCTTTGGTACAGAATCCCAAAAACATCTTGATTTCTTTGGCGTCGTTGACTGGTCTGTCGAAGCCAAGAAGGTACAACCGGAATTTGTCCTTCCATTTTGAGTAATCCTTGGGTTTGCCAGAGAACGGTGGCGGTTTCTCAATGTAGGACTTGCTGAGTTTGACCTCTTTCGGCTCGTCATCTACGTCGGGTGCTTTCGTTTTCTTTCATCGAGGGAGGCTTGGTAAGGTTGGAGGTGTTGTGGTATGCGCTCCGTGTTGTGCCACGTGTTGGACGTATGCGACGTATTGTTGTTGGAATTCCTCGAAGGTCCCAGCCATGGGCCAAGACTGGAGAGGAGGAATGAGGGGACTGGTGGTAGAGGGTCCGGCCTCGGTTGCCATTGCCGGCTTTGTGTTGTTTCGGGAGGAAGTGCGACTAATGTTGGGAGGTGGGTAAGGATAAGAAGCTGGAGTGTGTTGGTCTCCAGGAGGCAGGTGTGGTGGTTGGCGTGGGACCCAGGGTGAATGTTGGGGTGCAGGATCGTCCGAAATGTTGGGCAAAAAAAAAAAGAAAACTGTAAAGGTAAAACTATTCTATCTTCTTTTTACCACTCTTCTTTTTTTGTGCCTTCAGCCTCTGGAAGGAGGAGTTAGTCCAGCGTATTACCTGGTGGTTACCCGGTCACAAGCACTTATGCGGAAGGAGGGGATTGGGATCGGTGTGGATAATATGCTTGTATACGTGCAGGATTACCAGTAGCTCTATGTCTTCCCAGGGATCGTGCCAGGGTGTTGGGTTATTAGTAGTCGGAGTCAGACGAGAGATCAGAAGTATTTGTAAGCATACTCATTTGATTACGCCAAGTCGTTGTGACTGGATAACTGGGTCCGAGATGCCTGGGGACAGGCATGAGAGCGATAGGAGAGAGGGCTGCGAGGATGTATTGGTTGGGTAGTGAGGGGTCCTTGACGACCGTTCCTTTGTCTGAGTGCAGCGAGGGTTCGTAGACAGTTTCATTGGAGGAGAATTCCTCTGCGTCTGTCATGGAGCGCAGGGGTTGATGAGGAAGGGGCGGCTGTGGCTCTGGCACTAGGGCGACGGGCTCTACAGCGATGACTCGGTATGCGAGTTGGAGGTAGGTGAGGAGAAAGACTAGTACAAGTCCTTCTAAAAGCGTGCAGACATGGTGGACCAGGTCCAAGGTGGATTGGAGTAAATCCAGAGTACGATCTTCTGTAACAAGCTAAGCTGGAGGAAGAAGAGAGTGAGGACTCTCTCGATGGCTCGGTAGATACGCCTGGCATAAACCGTTAATGCCGGTGATGGGAGTATGACGATCGCTTGCCATCGATTTGTACGGCGATGAGTTTGCTCTGCTGCCAGCACGATAACTCAGCGACTCAGACAGCCAGAGGGCTTGACGTGAAGCAGGAAGGTGGGTAGTGATGAGGCATTGGCTGGCATAATACAGCAGCGAGCGCGAGCGACGTAGCAAATGTTGGTGATGGTAAGGAAGGGGGGAGTGTCCACGTGGTGTTTGATGACACGAGGAGTGAGGTTCGAATGACATCGACAGCGGGCAAGGTAAGGAGGGTGATCTTCGGTTTTATATCAGGACTTCTAGAAAGGCCCTTAGGTTGCCCTTTAGGTCACTTGGTAAAACAATGAATAAACCAAAGATGGGGGTATCCTACTATGATACCCCGCCTTATATACATGCGATCTAGTGCACGGATCACTATGTAGGGCAGGCATGGAAGCATCTAAGGTGTACGCATAAGCAATTGTGGAAAGGAGTGGAATGTCATGGAATGACTGTCACCATGTGATATGGAATGAGTCATGAAGTCATGTGGGAGCATAGGTAAGCGTCACATGAGTGCGAAAAAGATAAGCGAAAATAAGAATCCTGACAGTAAATGTCAATACTCAAAACCTGGCACACAAGATTGAAAAAAAAAAACCCCTACATTTGAAGGAGAAAATGGTGGTGTCAGGTTTTATGTGATAACTTGTAGATGGCAGATATATGGGGGCAAGCACAGGTTTCTACTGGCGCACTCACACCAGGCGCCAGGGCTTCACTTTGCTGAGGCTCCGGTGCTTACAGTATTAGAAGAGCACAAGATATTAAGTAATCAATTGTCAAATTTGGTAACGTTTTCCTGCGGCATTTGTTTGCTTGAAATCACTATCGTGGGAGTCGGGGATCGGCCACAACTGTCACAGTAGCAGCCCTCGACAGGCACATCTACAGGCCACGCGCACTCCACCGTTGTCTTCATTGTTTCTATTCTCTCGCTACACTCGCTACACCCAATTCACTGGCATGTAGGAATCGCGAGCGTTCCGAACCTCCACGGTGGCTCCACCGGCTCACCGACTGTCATTGTCAGTGTGGATCATCACCATGTCAATTGTCATCACGTGAATTATGGCTTATAAGTTCCTCCTTGCCGTGGCCACTTGGCAGCCATCCGACGATGTCTACCGTACCACCAAAACGTGGGCATGTTCTTCGCGAACGAAAAATCAAACCCGTCTGTACTGTATGCTTTCCTCTTTGACCCACTACTAACATCGCCCACGTATGTAGGAAATTCTCGAGCAGTTCGCTCCTCGGTTGCCAATGACCGAACTACCAGACAAGTATCGCGTCACCGAGGCCAACCCGAAACCTCCGGTGGTTCACTTTGCTATTCCCATCGAACCCGTCGTCCTCCACGAATACGCAACCAAGCACGGCTTGGCCCGTCACAAATCCGGCTTTCCCGGGCTGATCAGGTCAGTGCAACAGGTAGCAGAGTACGCCGAGTATGAGATCAAACTTTGTTGGCCTTTTCAATTCACTGCCGACTGTGGTTTACTCCTCGAGCTGTACGATAACTACACGATGAAGAAAAAACAGCTCATCGACGAAGATGAAGAGGATGTCATCCAAATGGTGCAGGAAGAACTCGAATTGGACCAGTCTCTGCGGCCTAAATGGTACTTCGATTTCCATGATCCGTGGCTACCGGGATGTGACGACAACGACGAAGATGGAGATGGAGATAAAAACATTGAAGGAGGTATTTCCCTTTTATCTTGCATTCTTTGATACACGATGTACTCGCATGAAGAAGTTTACTTGATTATCTATGTAAGAATAGCGTCAGTTCTTCTTTCCCGATCCAATGATTTGAACGTTTTCGAGGAAGGTTGATAGCCTGAGTCGTCGCACTAACTAATCGCAAACTGAGCAAGAATCTTTCGAGCACCATAGGACGAGATGAGTTCATGAATGAGCCCTCCTTTCTTTCAGTACGGTATTCTACACATTGGCATAGACCAAAAACTATCCGCAACCTCTCGAGGCCCAAAATCTACAGGCTATATATGAACCATGCACTACGATCCCCCAGACCCACCAGTTCGTCTTCCTTTCTTGTCCTCTGCCTCTTTGCTGCCTTGATCCGATTCTCTCGCCACAAATACACCCAATTCGCCGTCGAGAAAACCACCATTCCAACGGACATGACGATGAACGCGATCGTCGCTGCCTTATAGTTGGGCGCCGAAGACAGCCATCCGAGTAGCCAGGTAGCGAGTATACCTCCGAGCTCCGTCACCACAAAAGCGACTGCCACGGCTGTCGCGCGTCGGACGTGTGGCGCACTGTTGTTCGAAAGCCACGTAGTCAGCGCGGGCGCCGCACAAACCGCCCCAGGAACGGAGAAAAACAGGGATCCATAGCGCACGTTGCTCGACGCGCTCGCTGCGTGGTGGTCAGGTCACAAATCCAGTTTCACCTCGGATGGTTTGACGCACCGTAAAACATGCTGAAACCGATTATCTGCAAGAGGGAGCCAAAGAGCACAGTGTATCCACGACACTGGTAGCGGTCCGATATGAAGGCCGAAATGAGTGCGACTTTGGAAGGTCAGTCAACGTCAGAGGCCAATTTCGACTACTCACGAACTGAGGCAACCGCAAACGGAGGTACACTCATGAGTTGAGCCCGGTTACCGGAGTACCCGAGACTAGCGACAATCGTCGGTTCAAAGCTACCACCATAAAAGTGAGCGGTGGAGAAGAAGCCATCAAACAACTTTACTCACAAAGCCAGACCAAACACGATCGCGCCTGAGAATGGTTATTGTCAGTCAATGTAAACCTCCGTGGGATTGAATCAACATTACCACTAAAGAAGAAGCCAGGAATGAGGATCCATAGGTGCACCGACTTGGCCGATTTAGCGACTTCTGACCAGCTAAACTTGTCCTGGGTTTCATCCTCCGACAAGACACCAGCTTGTTTCAGCGCGGAAATAACATATTCACGCTCTTCCTCGGTGAAGAAACGCGCCTTTTCAGGCGAGCGAGGTAGAAGGAAAAAGCTGATTATGCCTAGAACAAAAGATAATATACCTTCCTGTCATGACCAATAAGTATTATGTATTATTGCAACGTGCTGTAGTCGAAGGGAAGCCTACCAGAATAAATATCCACGCCCAGCCGGGTTTACCGCCTCTCCCATTGAGGTTGTCAATAGCAGCGGCCAGCAAACCAGAGAAGGTACCCGCCAACGATGACAATGCATAGAAAGTCGTTATCCTTTTGAAGATTCAGATAATATAGCGAAATGGCCATTCTAAGCCTACCGGACTTGCAGCACCTTTCGAGGGTAGAAGGACGAAAGATAGAGAACAATTCCTGGATAGATTCCACCTGTCCGCGCCGTGAGTGGAGAGCATGACTCTCTAAATTACTCAAACCTTCGAGTAACCCCAGAAAGAATCGACATGCCAATAACCCAGAGTAGCTGCTGACCAGCCCTTAATCTCCAAATAAGCAGATGCCTGAAATCCTGATGGTAAGGGTGCTCACCTTGTGCAGCGGAAACTATGCCCCACAATGTCGCCATAGTAGGAAGCATGAGATCAGGTCCTACATACTGTGGCAAAAAATATAATTAACGCACAATATAGCACTAACATTCTGACTCACCTTCAAGAGCAGAGTGGATGGGAATTCCGTGATAGCGTAAGAACTTATGCACTATACGTAAGTTGATACCAAAAACTACTAAGACGACTTACGTACATATATGTCAAGGTCAGAGCCACCGTGTACTATCGTGCAGATGAGCCAGAAAACGGATAGCCTCGGCCGCTGCGGACGTGCCTGATAATTCGACATGTCCAGTGAGGACTGCAATCCAACCAGGCGTGCATTCGCAATGTTGGACCTATCCTACACATTTTTCGACACATCGAGCATGTCAATAGCAAAAGACCGAGTTTAACCAGGAAACATACCAGGAAGGAGAGGAGAAATAGGCCGGTGCATACAGGGAGAATCCGCCTATCGAGTCTTCTCCAGACGATGCAGTCTAGCACATGCTTGGTCTGCGGTAGCGTTGTGTCCTTGAAGTCGCAAAAATCCTTTTCATCGCGTGAGTGGGGGTCCATGATGATGCACCAGAGGAAAGGAAAGGGATATAAGTATGCACCTGTGTTTGATCACATAAGTACTTACCGGCTATCTATAATCATACCAGGGTAATGAACGAACTGTTTAGCTGTGTGAGTTCACATGGCCCTGGACCAATCAGAGAGCAAACTACCAAGGAGTGACCGATTATTACCCTGCCAGGTTGTAAAGTTAAACTTTGATTGCTTGAAGCCACCACTGGCGGTGTCAGTTCCCCACGGCCCTTGCGCAGCCTCGCCCGCTCACGACCCGATACAGGTGCACCGACCGCTGGATTCAGGGATTCGGACACTTGCCTTAGTGGACTTTATCAACACCATGCGCTCAGGCCAGAACGCATTGTAATGCCCATGCAAAGGTCCTGCCTATTTATTAAAATTAGACCCCGATACCGGTATGTCCGTTCGGCCTTGCATTTCCCGATTCACGTTGGGTTATAAGTACTTATCTCGGCAGTGGTGACAAATGTCGTTCGCTACTTAGCGTACCATGTCAATTGACATGAAGACAGCACACCTACCTCCATATTGTTTTTTGACCAATAAGCTTGAATGCTGGGCGGCACTCATCACGTGATCATATTTCGTTGTCTTAGCCAGAAACTTCGCCATCTTACCATGTCCACTGAACCGCCGACACGCGAATGCATTCTTCGCCAGCGAAAGAAAGACCTGTCTGTATTGTATGTTTTTAGTCACTACCATCTACTAACGGCTTTCCATGTAGGGAGTACTCGAACTGTTCGCCCCTCGGTTGCCCATGACTCAACTCTCAGACAATTATCGCGAAGGTCAACCCAAATCCTCCGTTGGTTCACTTTGCTATTCCCGCTGAATTGGCTGTTCTCCGCGTGTACGAGTCTAAGCGCAACATTGCCCTTCCTGGCACCCGCTTCCCCGAAATTTTCAAGTCGGTGAAACAAGTGGCAGATTATGCTCAGTATGACATCAATCTTTGCTGGCCCTTCCGATTTACTGCCGATTGTGGTATGCTCCTTGAGCTGTATGACAACTACACGACGGAGAAGAAGATGCTCGTCGAAGAAGACGAAGAGGACGTGATCCAGATGGTGCGGGAAGAACTTGGACTGGATAAGTCTTTGCGGCCTAAATGGTATTTCGATTTCGAGGATCCATGGTGGCCAGGATACGAAGACGAAGACGAAAGAGGTAGATCTGTTCAACTTGATTCACAATGACTTAAACTTATCTGTATTATCTTAGATGACGTACATGCGTAAATATCGTAGAATTCCAGTTCCATCAGGTTGATTATCTATAGTAAGAAATATTGGATATATTACTACCTTCCTTTGTCATTTTCCTGTTCCGTTGTAAATTTTTATTTGTTTTCCTAACATCCTCTGTATTCTCCCTAGTACCAGAAAGCTGTTCCATGTAATCATGACGTTCAAAAGTAAATGGTAGTAGTGCAAGTGCTTTGGTACCCCGTATTTACTACAAATACTGCACGCCCTCAGTATTGTCGTCGAAAATCTGATGATTCAATTCCTCATAATTGGTTTCACAAGTGTTCACAATGGGAAACGGCCCGACAATTGACCAAGTACATACCCACATACCCACATACTTAAAAGACCGTTCAACAATAAGATGTCCAAAATCGAGTCTCGTGTAGAACCCTATACAATTGCATTTGAACGCTCTTTATCTTTATTGACGAAAAGCTTTCCCGTTATCTTTCTCATCAACTGTTTCACGGAGCGGGACCCAAAAAATATCGGCCACGCGATACGTTCGACCATGTCATCTCGGTGGAAAGAGCTCGGCTTCTGCAAAGCGATCGCGATCCACACAGTGATTGCCGTCAGCACAATGGTAGCTCCGACATATACGACCAATGGCGGGGATCCTTTAGTGCCGTTGATCTCCACTACGTTCATTCCGAACACGCTCTGCTCGTGATGCCATGAAACCTAGGTGAAGAAGAACGACGCGCAACGACGCACCGAAAGAAAACTTGCTGGCAAGAACACCAATGTCAGGTACGATATCTGAAAGCTACTGGTGAGTGTTCATAAAACAATAACCGTAATCATTACTGGTCACCTGTTTCGTGGCCGCAGAGTCTCGCAGAGTTGCCATTGTCAACTTTTTCATGCTTTTGCTGTCTTCGATGTTGATAGTTGAGAAGGCCTAACATTCCGTTTGGAAACCTTATCGCTGAAAAACATCACAAGGAACGAACCAGTTTAATCGCGTTTTCCAATCGATCCGATTGTATCTCCCTTAGTTTCTCCATTCGCTCAATTTCAGATAACAAATTTTCAGTTTCTTGCTTCATTAGTTTCATCGAACTCTCTCGTTCCTCGTCCGTGATCGAATCCCATTCCAACGCCGGATTTGGGGTATCTCGTACAAATTCCACCGACTTAGTGAAGTCACGGAGAAGTTGCTGGTAGTACAAAAGGTGAGCCTGCACCTTGTGCAGCTCCCGTGTGTGTTTGAGATGTTTCGTCGCGTCGATATCTTCCTTGTGATGTATCATGTCATTGGTGGCTTCCTGCAAGAACCGTATTGGCACAAATAAACGTCGACGAAATGCCGCTTACGAGTTCTTCAGTCAAGTGTTCGTAAAGCACTTCGAACGCCTCGTCCCATGCGTACATCGCATACCAAAGCATAGCGAGGAACACAAATGTCGGGTCCTTTGACGCGGCATAGATTTTTGACCAGTACACACTATCACCGGTTCTTTGCACGAGAGATCGGAGGCGTCCAGCTGTCGTTTTTTGAAGCTTCGATTGGTGGTGGTATGATATAATGATGTTTTCTTTCACGTTTCGTACCATGTGTATGGCGAGTAAATCTTGCACCAAAACATTTTTATCTGTAAAATTGTTAGTCGGCGCTTGTGGAATATGACTACAATCCTTGCGCATACCGGAGAGAACCAAAGGGGCCTGTGTGTCGATAGTTTGGTCCTTATCTATCAAACGTCAGTTGTTGGTTTGAGTTCGAAAATGACGGTGACGGTTATGTACCTGTAATGTAGGCAGATACTTGTTTCGGCCGGTCTCGACTCTCGCTCGATGGCGAAAGACAACTCGCTTCTTGCTTACGTTTGATTACGCGTATAAACGGAAGAACGACGGTAATGTCTAGACCGTGTGAGCAGAACACCGACGTAATGACGCGGCTCACGTACGATCTCCTACTCCATGGTGCGGGTCTTCCTGGTATCGCGAGGGAATCCAGTTTGCAGAGGAAGCAAAGAAAAACGGTTCAACGTTGTACCTGAGCGCATGAGGAGAAAAAGCAAGTGCTTGTCGTGGGCAACGCACCTCGCACCCAATATCGTCAGCATGTTGAGAGTGATGTCCTCGATAAAGATAGCTCGGACACGCAGGTTGGTATCAAACTGACCAACACTCTAAGTTGGCATCGACGACATGAAAAAAGCATACGTACCGGCGCCTTCAGCTCATTCCAAAACTTATTGGCCAAAGCAAGGTCTGACGCCGGTATGCGACGTGGTCGAGTCTCGGGGGGTTTATGAAACGTTCCACTCGCAAATATGTCGACTTTGTGTATCTGACAATCACGTTCCTTTTGACAGATCGTGAGCATGCGGCACCGGTTCACTTGGTCCGGCGTCCAATTGGCGAAATGGCTTTGGGGGTATCTGTTCCACTGCGGTTTCAAAGGGTCTGCATCGAGCAATTTCGTTGGGACGTCGGGTACGTCCTTGCTGAAATCCATCCATGGCCATGGTGCCGACGGCGCCGCATGACGATATCTATACATACGATTAACGTCCACAGCGTCAGACGCCAACGCAAGAGACTCACTTGGGCGGTGGGACCTTTTGGTCGTCTGTGAGTTGTGATATGTCCCATTCAAGTGGCCCATCACGAGCGCTATGCCTTGTCGCTTCATTCTGAACGGGGACTGCAGACATTGTTAGAACGGGGGAGGGACGAACGTCTAACACAGGATGTAGGATACTGACGGCAAGACTGGCGCTAATGCACACTTGGATCTGTGAACAGATGCATAACCGGTCGGAATACAAAATGTGCCGAAAATGGCGGATGCGTCATGTGGTCGTTACTAGGCTAGACCTTTTCCTCTTTGGACACCTCGGACAACCCCCTGTCCCGCCGTCTTTCTATCCATCGCAACACTGCGTAGAACAACGCAGCAGCCACGAACCCAACGTACACTCCACAATCACCAGACCCGTCTCTGGCCACCGGTCCAACATACCAGGCCTGCGACATGAACGGTACCAGCGCACCAAATGCGCACACAAACGCTAACACCGCAGCAACCCCCCTGGGAAGTAACGCCGGCATGTCCCACGTCTCGGTAGAGTAAGCTGTTTCCGTAAACGACCCTCGGAAGAGTATGTGCTCGGTCATGACGATCGCCGCAAAGGCTGCGCTCCAATACCCAATAATGCCTAAGTACGTTAACTTGAAGACGGGAACAGCAGCCGAAAGGTCACTTACTAAGTATGTCGACGAACGTCTCGTAAAACTTGTTAGCGCCGACGATGGCGACGGGGATTAAGCTATAGAGCGGTTCAAGCTGTGAAACCGAAAAGAACACACGACGCACATGCCCTCAGAGACTATGATATACACCCAACGCGGTATGAGAGAGAACCAATGGGCAATAGTCATGAAACTCGTGCTGAATGTATACATGGTTGGTGCACAGGCGCTCGGTATACTCAATGCGACAAGCACTGCGAGGAACTTGCCAAAACCGCCCAGGGGGGACAGGACGCCGTACAACAAGCCACCTGCAGACGTACTATTTTGAAAAGCAGCGTTCCACGCAGGAACATTTGGAGCTGCCGCTGCAAACGCTGCTCCGAGGGCATGTCCAGTCACCTGTGTTTAATGGTGTGAATGACGGGGGGCATCCTACGTTGTGAGACTTACACTGGAAATGAAAAACCCGAGGTAAGTGTAGATAAAAATACGTGCGCTATACATGGTTCATCGTAAGTGTCCATCATTACACAGACGATAGCGAGAAGTAACCTACGATGATGCTGCAGGACTGTGATAAACTCCATAGTCGGGCGTCATCGGACACCAGCTGATGATACTCGAAGCAATGGTGGACGCAAAGGATACGACCGAACGAAAAGTAGGTGGGGGAACAACCGCATATTGATTAGCAAGCAGCTGAGGATACCCGAGTGCCAGCATGGCAATGAAAGTAATAACACCGGGTACCCATGCAATACTTTCGTACCTGCAAACAAGCTTTAGTCAACGTTACCTTAAAGCTGACATTCCTACCAATGGAGAAATCGATAACCAAAGAAGGTCACCTGCAAAACGCTCAGTTTACTGTCCGAGGATGCGCAACAGAACGATTACGCACTGCAAGAGAGATCAAGCTGATGATCACGATACCCAACGTATCATTCAGATGAGGGCTCACGCTCGCCAACGTCTGCCCACCGATGATGCAATTTAGGACCAGAAATCCTTCCATCGAGAAAACGTTGAGAACGCTCGGTATAATGCACCCATAATATCTCAAGGCATGTCATTGGATGCTACACACGCCAGGACAATTCATGGCTACTCACCCCCACGAGAACCGAGACTGTACCATTGCACGTGTCCCCAACTTGGGTCCAAACACGGCGCTACACATGCACGTCAAGACCCGTGCAAGACACAATGCCAGCGAGAGTGATCTCACAAGAACGCCGGAAATAGGCAAAACCTAACACGCCCTGGAATGAGCTCAGAACAACCCCAAACTCGAAATAGCCTCACACGAGGTCAGTCACGACGATGGTCAGGACCGCGTCTCGAACACCCAGTGAAAAGAACGCAGGCCCCGACGTTCCTGTACCAAAGCTGTAGGATAATAATAAAAAGTCGATCAAAATTTCCCCGACGACGAGGAATAATCCTAGCTGCAGACCACGTACCTGAGGACGTTCATGTTGGCCGAAAACCACACGAAAAACATTTGATACCACCGCGTCTCGACCCGCTGTTCGACCGGAATAGGCGCAATGCTGTCACGTCGGACGGATATGAATACGCTCTGTAAAACGTCGATCGTAAGCGACGCGACGAACTCACCCATGCGTTTCGACGCCATAGTGGCTCAAGAAGGCGGTGGCGCGATGCAGAAATCGTAGAGGTGCGCGAGTTGAGTTGCTTGAGCGAGGTTTGTCAGTGATCCCTTTCTCCAACCCGGAAACCGAAGAAACATGTGCTTGAGCGTCAAGTTGATCATCAGAAACGATTGCAGACATGTCGCCGTTGTAAATACGACGCGATGTGGTGTGCTTATCAGAGATGTAAGTCTTTTGTTAGCTTTCCTCACCAGATCCGATGGGTCCGACTGCCACGTATCACGGGGCGTCCCATCATGACCTTCGGTCTTACTAGGCTAGTTACCGATATGTAGGTGCCAAGAAAATTTTCTGCGAGCGGAGAAAAGATTTTGCCCTGGGCCAGAATGACGAACATCGGAGGTATGAAAACACCGAGCGCGGCTCGATGACATGATTACAACAACAGAACATCGACTCTACAGCAACTAGAATACGTTACCACAAATGCAGAGTGTAAATAGCGAACCGTCCAAGAGCACTAGGTATATCCCAAAGAAAATCGAACAATATATCCTCCGTGTAACCAAGAGATGGAAGTCAATGAAGTCCAAGCATCGAAAAACGATCAGTGGGTGAACATGCGTTTTCTGATCATTTCGATCAAATTCAGCATCAACCCGTAGCCAAAAAATAGTGGCCACAAAATGCGGTGCATGTATTTACGCCCACCAGGATGCATGGTACTGTGCTCCTGCAGCGCAACCACAGCCCATGCAGTGACCGCCGTCAGGATAACAGTGCTCACAACATACTTGGGCAGAGTTTCGAGGGTACCAGGGTTAATCTCGGCAACGTTCATTCCGAACACGCTCTGCAAAAGGGTTATAAATTACGGGTGGACAAGGGTAACAGAGACAACGTACCGAAAGAAAACTTGCAGGGAGGAACACCATGGTCAGGTACGATATCTGATAATGAATTGTGGACATGCAAAAACTTGCGAACATGAAAGTCCACGCTTACTTGTTTCATGGCCGCAGAATCCCGCAGAGTCGCCAAGGTCAAGTCCTTCATGTGTCTACTGTCTTCGATATTGACGGTCGAGTAAGACTAGACATATGAGTTAGAAATTTCTAGTTTATGGCTGCAGAATATCGGGAAAAACGAACCAGTTTCATCGCGTTTTCCAATCGATCCGATTGGATCCTCCTCTGCTTCTCCAATCGCTCAATCTCGGAGAGCAAGTTCCCCGATTCCTGATCCAACAATTTCTTTGAGTTCTCTCGCTCATCTTTAGAGATCGATTCTTGTTCCATAGCCGGATTAGGGGTATCGCGTACGAATTCCACAGATTTACGGAAGTCCCGAAGTAGTTGCTGATAATACAAAAGGTGGGCTTGCAACTTGTGCAACTCTCGCGTATGGATAAGATGTGCCGTAGAGTCGGTCGTCCCTTCCTAAAAAGAACCGTCTAGACTTGAATAAACATCGAAAAGAACATCGTCTTACGAGTTGCTCGCTCAAATGCGCATAAATCACCTCGAATGCCTCATCCCACGCATACAACGCGTACCAGAGGATAGCAAGAAACAAGAATGTCGGATCCTTCGATCTGTCATAGATTTTCGACCAATAGACACTATCGCCAGTTCTTTGTACGAGGGACCGAAGACGTCTAGCTGTCGTCTTTTGGAGTTCCGAATGGTGGTGGTATGATATGATGACGTTCTCTTTCACATTTCGGACCATGTGTATTGCAAGTAAATCTTGCAGCAAAATCTTTTTATCTGGCGGATTGTCAGAAGGCTCGTGTGTGGCCACATTCGATTCTTGCTCGTACCCGAGAGGATGAGGGGCGCTTGTGTGTCGATGGTTTGTTTCTCGTCTAACCATCGTCAGTCACACCACCAGCTTGAAATTGAACGGGGAGTGTACCTGTTATTGGAGACGGCCCTTTATTATCAGGTGGATATGATTCGATCGATAGCGCAGGACTGGCTCGCTCTTGCTGGTTGTTGACAGTGCGTATGAAAGGAAGAACGACAGTGATATCTAGATGGTGTGTCGTGATCCAGACGCACATGTGGCGTAAAGTGGTTCACGTACGGTCACCAATGCCCCGGTGTGGGTCTTCCTGGTATCGCGAAGGAATCCAGTTTGCGGAGGAGGCAAAGAAAAAGGGTTCAATGTTATAACTGGATGCCGTGAGGACCGGAATAAGCGCCCGACGAAGACAACGCACTTTGCCCCCAGTATCTTGAGCACACCCAGGGTGATATTTTCGACAAAGAGTGCTCGAACGCGGAGATTCGAATCAAACTATCAGACGTCTTAGTCGCCACCAACGGTCTCGGTGAAACAAATGTCCTCACCGGTTTCCGCAGGTCATCCCAGAGCTCATTTGCGCGACCGAGATCCGTGGGTATTCGGCGCGTGAGGTTCTCGTCCTTCTCAGGCTTATCAAACTTCCCGTCTTTGAATACGTCCACCTTGTGTATTTGGCATTCGTTTTTGTCCTGGCAGATCGTCAACATGCGGCACCGCTTCACTTGGTCTGGCGTCCAGTTCCCGAAATGACTCTGTGGATACTTGCTCCATGGGTCGGTGTCTGCGCTGGGCGTCAACGGTCGGACGTCGGCTACATCCTGGTCGAAATCCATCCATGGCCATGGGGCTGATGGTGCTGCATGACGGTATCTATGTAGACACTTGAGCGCTTTCTTTTCAAGGATCCATAGAAATAAAAAGATCGATTTTACCTGGGAGGTGGTACTTTGTGTTCAGCCTTGAAATCCGCAACATCTAGCTGCTTTTCAGTGTCGCGGCGGAACGTCACCCGAATGCCAGCGGTTGCTGTAGACATGTGTTAGAGGGAGGGGATTAGGGACGAAGAAGAAGGAGAACGAGGTGGCAAGAGCGGTTAAGGTGTGTTGTTGCATAATAAAATGACAGCGGCAGGCGCTCATTCTTGCTCGGACGAATCAGAATAGATTTGGGCAGCATGGTAGTTGAATGGGGCCGCTAAAACGTGTCACCGCTTTTCCAGGTGGTTTCCATCAACACCCACGGAGTTAGAGAGCATTGCTGCACTACAATCATCCTACAACGCAACTTGTGCAAGTGTAACTTTTGAAGCCCTAGAAAACCCGAATACTTACCGTAACCTTAATCGCTCAAGGTCTAGGCCACTTCCAAGGCAAGGGAGCGATCACCGGCTATTACATACATCCGCCAGCAGGAACAAGTGGCGTCAGGGATGGGTGTGACACCGCTACTCACGGACAGACCCAGAAGCAATTACGACCAAAGAGTAAATGTATGAACGCCTCTTTCAAGCAGCCGACCGCTTCGGTCCTGAAGAACGGGGAGCACCACTACTACCATCCCCTTTCGATTTCGACTTGCCGGCTCCCTTCGAACTACTCTTTTCCTTAGGTTGCCTGAAACACATGAACTCGATGCTCGTCGCCCGCCGACTCTCAGCAAGTATCTTCTTCACGTGGTCAAGGTGCCCTTGTAGGTTCTCATCTCCAGGCCGCCGTGCATATGCCATCGATATCTTGTTGTACAGATCGGAAAGCGTCTTCGTTGCCGTAGGGGAAACGTAACGAGCTAGCGTTTGATGCATGAACTCAATTTCAAGTGTCGCCTGCCATGCACGATAAGCATTCGTAAGATAAGCCTCGTGGTGACACCCACCCGCAACATGCCCCCCATTCCAAATCGTTTCACTTGCTGGAAAGAACGCAAGGCTTCCTCTGCGGCGTCCTCTACGAGTGCGTGTAGAACACGATCAAGCTGCCCTTCGGCAACGCGGCTGACTTGCGCATGGACCTCTACGAGCGTCATCGACGCTCGGTACATATACGGCCGAATTTCTGTTTTGGATTTAAATCCTCCTATAGCAGCAAGTACCAAGATGCTTACCAGTTGGTTGGGGCGTCTCGTACCAGTCCATTTCTTGGTCCAGAATACCTTCCCGTAATATCTTAGTCACCCGGCCAGACTTGGGCTTCAAGTAAAAATCGAATAACCTCTCGTCCAAGCCTTGTACCATCTTGAGAAGAGCCTACCAAAAGTCAGGCTACCCAAATAAAAAATTAGCATGCGATAACGAAGCGCACGTTACGATCGTCTTCTTTTGATACACCAAATGCGCTTTCGAGTTGAGAAGTCATGTTGGGAATCAAGGTTCCCGAGAGGTACCCAAAGTTGGATAGCACGAGCAATAGTCTGGTGTCCTGCTCGACCGTATCAGAAAATTCAGTCCAACTTCTTGCCGATACGGCGTACTCACCACATCATTGAGGTCGAAAGGCCTTGAATGCAACTGTTGACCAGGTCCGGACGTCTCCGCCGTGACCAACCATTCAGGCGAAGTTAGATGAACAAGGCCATCTAAATAAGCGTAAGTCGCATCCAAGAACGCTTTCGTTATCTTCGCCACGAACGCAGGCGAAATCTGGTTCTGCTGTATCGTGCGGAAAGAGGAAGAAGTAGAGGATAACTCAATTCCTCCGGCAATTTTTAATGCAGACGTCACCATGTGTCTTTGAAACACGTCAAGCAATGTCATGAACTGTGTCACAGAAGGATCCGACGTGGACGATGCCCACGTCTCGAGGTGGTGGAATAGAGCTGCATCTATTAGCCATCGCAGTCAGTAGTATGCGCGAAAGCAGGTTGGTGGTAACAACCTCGTAGCCAAACCCGGATGAGAATCTCCCCAAATTTCCATCGAACACTATCCACTAAATTCACAAGACTTGAACTAGCCTCAGGAATGATGTCCATTCCGGTCACCTCCGTGGCGCAATCTTGAATCTCGATGAGGGCTCTGATCAAAAAGTGGCCCGTGGTCAAGGAATTCGAGTGTTTGGGAAGTAGTTCTGGTAAGGAGTCACTCCTACTCTTTTGCATCACAACAGTGTCAGAAAGACTGAAGAACTCCGATACAAGCGAAACGTAGAGCTTCACGATGTCAAGTGCCATTTGGTTACATTGTTGAGCACTTCGTCGTGAGCCAGATGGCTGAGAACGTAGACGTCAGTAGGCTAATGTCTGTGTTCGGGTGGTAATCTTACCCTTTTGAACTTTCCCTCGATAAAACTTCTAGCAATCTTCCAAAAATTAGGGAGCGAAGAGAGTAACACTTCGGACATATTCTTGATCATTTCCAAAATGGCTTCCCATACTTCGTGGCCCCCACTCTGTGCTGCAAATCCGATAAGTAACAACAAACTGATGGTTACGATAGGACTCACCGATCACCGATTCTGGTTGTTTGGTGTCGAGGGAAGCAAGGCAAAGTTGAAGCTGAACTTGTAGTGTGGTATTGAGGCCACTAGGTTCGCTTGTTTCAGAATTGGGGACCTTGCTCAATGCCTCTAGACGGAAATAAGTAACGCCCTGCCCTTGAATGAAAATGCACCCACTAGTGACGGCTTCCATGCCGGATCGATACGAAGCATTGACGTGCTTCATGACATGGGCATGTTGGCTATCGAAAAAACACCATATCGGGTCCTCTGTAGTGTTCAAATCCAATAAAATCCTTTCAAACGATCAGCGGACGACAGTTTTGATACAACAAGCGACACACTCGATAGTTTTTTCCTGTTCCTCCACGCTCCGACTCGGTTCTTGCAATTTCAACATGAGAACGGACCTCATCTCCGTCATGACCTTCTCAACACTGGCCCAAACTTTTTCTAATATCCGTTTCTGTTCGGACATAGAACCATCTGGCCTTCCGTTGGCCAAGGAATCGGTCGGCCCCTGTCGAGAATCTCGAAGAAACTTGCCCTTGTTATACATTCGCAAAGCAGCTTCATATTTTCCCTATTGTGAAAAAAAAATCCGGTCATGACAACGACACGTGTTCTAGTAGCTCTTCAGAACTGACCGCTTCGATCAACTCCGCGAGCGATCCTGGAAGACTGAAGAAAAACTTGGAACGTTCGAACACGGAAAGCGTGGTACGCAACCTCTGCGCCTTGGCGGAATTCTCCAGTCCCGGGAGGAACACCTGGTTAGCCTTGACAGCGGAACCTAGGCAGAGAACAGCTCGACGAGGGAATCGAATATAATTATGCTGGCCTACGCTTCAAATGATCAGTGAGCGGCTTTGATGCATATTCGCTGGCGTCGGACAATAGACCTTCCCGCATCTCGGCGTGGAGTGCTGTCATGTATACCATGAGTCTCAAACATGCACAAGGTCCTCATTAAGCTGACCGTCTGTAGACGCCTTCACGGCGACGAAACGATCAAAATTGTCCTCGACGAGCACTCGAACCTGTTCCGATCGGGCGTCAATGGACGTATGGAGGTGAGATATGCCGGCAGCCAAGTCTTGGTACGTCGCGTTGGGGTGAATGGCAGCCAAGAAAGCCTTGGGATCAAACGACTTTGAGCTTAACATGACAGTAGCCTCTGTGCGTGCGTCAGACCTAGCTGAAGATGTCAGAAGAGTGGTTCCTACTCGTTTCCGTGTCCATGTTCCTAAGACTGAGGGACAGTCGGGAAGATAACAGAGACCAAGAAGATAACACGCACTCGACGATAGCTCCTAGACCCAGTGGATCTCCATCGGCGTCTCCACCGACCGCGGTGACGATGTCGGACAATGGATCTTCGAGGTCATAGTCCACTTCTTCCCACTTCCTGGTGGTGGTTCATGTCAACAAGACAACTCGTGGGACTTGCGAAGCACCCACGTTGGATTGAGGGTGGTCAGGTTGTAGGCCTTGAGCAAGGAGGCCTCATCTGCGCCGATACTAACCTTGTTCGCTGGCATCCCGCGATTCGGATGAACGTCGCCAAGGTATCAAAATGTGGCTGTGCATGTAGCGACCGCATGCCTTCCTGCTCCGAATCGAGACGATCGTCACGTTATGTTGCCGAGTGTTCCCACTTCGAGTTTGAAAGCATCGCGAATCATGCAAGAGGTTGATGCGATGTAACACAGCGAAGTGATCAAAATCAATCAAATCAGTGTCGTCACATCGATTGCGGCTATCGACATTGTGTTACGATTTTTCTTCTATTATCGGACTCTCGGTGTCTCGGCATTTGCCGAACACTGCTTTACAGTAGTATATATAGGCCTGCGTACGCGAGACAGTTCTTCATTCTCGTCTTGTCGTTGCGCAGG
>JBBPMJ010000523.1:0-23323 GCA_038090255.1 Austroboletus niveus | reverse complement strand
GACTTGTGGTCTAGACTGCTGATGTAAGCAGTCACGTGATATATTATGGTGGAAAACGTCTAAGTCCCGATGACCTTGCGTCGATAGGGGTTTTCCTTATATAGAAGGTCAGGAGTTCGACTCCTGCCATGAGCGAGTTTTAAATAGGAAAAAGGAGCGTTCGTAACAGTGGCAATGCATGTAGCCAAAGACTCCACAGACATTGACTCTCAAATACGAGTATGCCAGCATCTCAAGGATGCTAAAGTCACACACGCACTTGTGCAATCTCATCCTCATTTCTCTATTCGTGATAATCTTATCTTCTTTAAAGACTCTTTATACATACCAAAGGACGAGACCCTATGGACTCTTATTTTAAAACATTTCCATGACTCACCCCTTGCAGGACACCCTGGAGTATGAGCCATGACGAGGAAACTGCAGGCCACATATTATTGGCCAACGTCAACCAAGGATATCAAAGCCTATATCCACGGATGTGATCACTGCCAGAAGAATAAGGCAAATACCCAGGCTAGGCATACATCGTTACACCCACATGCCATATCCTCGGTGCCTTGGCAGCACATCTCCCTGGATCTTATCATGCCACTACCACAATAAAAAGGCTGAGATTCCATCCTAGTCATCGTCGATCGTTTCTCAAAAATGATCTGACTCTTCCCTGTCAACAATACCATCACTTCACACAGAATCACCACTCTCCTCCATGACGAAATCTTCAAACTCCATGGCATCCCGCAAAAAGTCATCTCTGATCAAGGACCTCAGTTTGTCTCAGGCTTCATGCTTGAGTTGTACAAGCTCCTTGGTATCCAGGCAAACCCCTCCACCGCCTTCCACCCTCAGACCGATGGGCAGACTGAACGGTACAACACATGGGTAGAGCAATACCTCTGGATTTATGTCAATCATCAACAATCTGACTGGGCTGATTGGCTCCCCATGGCCGAGTTCGTGCATAACAATACTCTGTGCTCAACAACTCAGCAAACCCCATTCATGCTCAATTACAGTCATGAGCCTTGGACAGGACAAGGATGACAATGGTCGCTTCGCAATGAGTCAGCAGACGAGTTCACAAAGCAAATGATCAAACTATGGCAAACGGCAGAAGAGTTGCTCCATCTGGCAGCCAACAACATGAAGCGGTTCTATGATCACAAATTCCACGAATCTCCAGACTACAAACCCAGGGATCTGGTCCTTCTCAAAGCTTCTCACATCCGCACTAATCATCCCGTGAAGAAGCTCGACCAGAAACGGTTTGGACCCTTCAAGATCGTTGCCAAGGTTGGCGTTGCTTCTTACAAACTGGACCTCCCTCATGGCTGGAAGATGATTCACCTGGTCTTCCACGAATCTCTCCTCCATCCATATCATGTACCTATGCATCCAGCACAAGTCGTGCCCCTGCCTTCGGTACCAGATCTCGTCGATGATCTTCCCAAACAGGAAGTCGAAGAAGTTATCGATTCCCGGAGTCGAGGAGACAAATTCGCCTACCTCATGCACTGGAGAGGATTCCCGGTCAAAGAAGATGAATGGATTCCCACTGACGAGCTACCTCATGCACAGGACACCATCAAGCGGTTTCACTGCAAGCATCCAATGGCAGCTCGCCCCACTCAGAAGCTTCGCCTCCGACCCATGGATCTTATCACACCTGGCCTGGTCTTACTGCCACACAAACCAATATGCACCTGCCCATCTTGTACAGGAATGCCCACCTTTGAGGACCCAGGTTTCCTAGAGTTCTGCAGTCATTTCAAATGCCTCGACGACTCACTCTTCGAAATACCTTCCATTGATGCGGATGTCGATCCTTAGAGAGGGGATTATGTCAGGATATTCATTTTCACTTATCTTTTTCACCTTCACGTGACACTTACATATGCTCCCATGTGACTTCATGACTCATTCCATATCATGTGGTGATGGTCATTCCATGACATTCCATTCCCTTTCACGATCGCTTACGCATACACCCTAGATGGTTCTATGCCTACCCTACATAATGGTCCGTGCATCAGACCGCATGTACAGTATATAAGGCGGGGTATCATCGTAGGATACCCCCATCTTTGGTTTATTCATTGTTTTACCAAGTAACCTAAAGGGCAACCTAAGGGCCTTTCTAGAAGTCCTGATATCTGAACTGAACCTTGAGGTTCAGGTTCAGGTTCAGGTTCAGGTTCAGGGCTCACTGCATATCAGAGATTCGTGCCCTCCATCTGGATGACGATGACGATGACTGCGAGGGGCACTATGGCACCCGCTACCTCAATGCCAACAGCGACATGACAGTGCACCCACCGCTTCGATGATGGTGACACCAACTGCCGACTCGGGCGTGCCAGGATATCGTCGTAATGCATTATGCAACGACAACCGAAACGGGACAACGTGCCCACCACCTCAATGACGACAGTACTGAGTACTGAGGCCGACTTGTGGAGAAGCCACAGGAATCTCGAATGCTGGAATTGTGGAAAAGGTATGAAATCAGATCTATCCGCACAGGTGTGATCTGATATATGGTCCCTATCGTTTAACATGTGCGTACATTGCTCAATATCAACTTGCACCGCGCTGTATATTTTGTGTCTAATTTTTCAACCCGCACTCGCATACAGAATATTGCTACGGTTCTTTTATGATTACACACAAACCTTTACAACCTTGTAGACTTCTGTAAATATGACCACACGTCACCTTTATTGAAGAGACTGTGCATGTGGTCGCAAAAACAGAACACAACTTATATCCTATCCGACCTAGCGTTGACAATGGCTGGTGACCACTGCGCGCATGAACGAATGGTGAGTGTAGGAGACCAGCCTCGGAGGAAAGGCGTCGAGATGCCGGTGAGCGCTGTGTGGACATTTGGGGTTTTCAGCAATGCTGGCGAGTCCTGGCAGGGCCTGTCTCGGAGCGGTTGAGCGGTGATAAGGGCACATGGCGTCATAAGCATCTGCGTCACTCATGCGCTACGAGATTCAGGCATCGACTGCCGAGCATCAAACATCCTTTTTTTCGGTAACTTGCTGGCGACTGTTGGCAAATTTGAGTAACGAAGAACACCACGAAATTGGCGCTGAGCGGTGCCCTTCTATTCAAACCAACCGCACCTCGTTCACTTGCACGGACGTTTGTTGCTGGTGCTAGTGACAACCTGGCAGTACTACTGATGTTATTCACAGTCCATTCTAGAGTGGGGGTGACGCGGTGACGCGTAGACATTGTTGTGAGTGGTGCAGGGCTGCAGCATGATAAGCAGCTGCGAAATTGAACCACTTCCTCGAACCATTTCGAGCTGTAATACCCTATTCACCCGGCACGACCAGGAACTAAAGTTGATCGAAAATACAGCTGGAACGACATGATGTACGGGCAGACCTATATTTTGGGGTTTAGCATATGAAATTCCAGACAAATTTTTGAAACGGGACTCCTTATTTAGCACCCCCATGTATTCTTCCGAGTCCCTCCCGCCAGCAAAGCATCACATGGCAGAATCAGACAATGAAACATCTAATTACAAGGAAGGTGGCCAAAGATGCACTGTTCCGGAAGCTGTTCTATTGGGAATGCTTCTATTCTACGTCAGATGCTACCAGTATTAAAGACTTACCCCCGACTGGCCATCTCCCCATCAGCCCCCGCCATGGACAACGTGCAGTCCAAAACCAAGAAAAGTAGCAGAAACTTTGTCTATCATTATCTCTTCTCCGAGGCCCACCCTGGAAAGCCGACCCTCTTGTTTGTCCACGGCTTTCCATCGACGTCGTACGACTGGTACCATCAGATCAACTACTTCCAGCCAAAGGGGTATGGGCTGGTCGTACCGGACGTTCTCGGGTATGGACGAACCGAACCTAAATCCCTCGACGCTGCCGACTTTTTGTACACTGCGATAGCCCAAGATCTGGTGGATATCCTGGACCAGGAGAGCATCCAAAACGTAATCGCAGTTGGGCATGACTGGCATGTGTCCGTCGACCCGTCTTGATCTGATTTTACTCACGCAATCAAACGCCCAGGGGCTCGATCGTAGTGAGTAGCCTCTCGCTAGAGCATTCGGACAGGTTCCTTGGCTTTGCCTTCACTGCCACACAATTCTACCCACCTTCCGTATGCCCACCACTTGATGCCATCTTCGAATATCAAAAGCAAACTTATGGGCGTCCCTTGTTCGGTTATTGGTCATTTTTTACCGGGAAAGACGACGCTGCTGATCTGATCGAGGCAAATGTAAGCTTGCGCTTCGCCTTGTTACCCTATAACTCACTCTTCTGGCGTGGATAACGAAAACAGATAGATTCGTTCCTAGACATATTATATCCTGCCGATCCCGAAATATGGAAAACATACATGAACCTGTCTGGCGAGTTAGAGCAGTTCGTCAAGCAGAAAAGAAGACTCCAGACTGCACCCTATCTGACCCCCGAGGTGTGTGTATAGCATCGGAATGTGTGCTCGAAACTGACGTGATCAAGCACTATGAGCATATCAAGACATCCCTGTTACAAGGAGGGCTAAACAGCCCCCTTAACTGGTACAGGAGCAGAATTAAGGGTGTCAACGATGGCAACACTAACTGTACGTCTTGCTGTTCATTTTTTGACGTCGAATCACTCGCAATAAAACAGTAAGTGAGGAAGACACCAAGGTCAAAAAGCCGGCCTTCTTGGCTGTGGCCAAGTACGATTATGTTGGCCTCCGCGACTGCGCCATCACAGAAATGGAAAAGCATGCCAAAGGTAGATTGACGACAGTAGAATTTGAAACTGGACACTGGCTGTTTTTAGAAAAGCCGCAGGAGTACAATAATGCCCTCGAACGCTGGGTGATCCAATTGTGAAGCAAGGTGTGATCGTCGTGTACGCGCTGTACGTCGAGGCCCTGATAATAATCTACTTTGGAATCGTCCGTTACTTTAAAGATATAAGCTGTCGTGTGCTATATTGTTTGGGATTGACCGAGCGTTTGTGTTTTGGCATGTGTGTCCGAGTTATGTCAAATATCCATCTATAAAAAACCATCTTGTTATGGGGTAAGAATGCTTCACATTACCATTAGCATGCAGTCGTGGTGGTTTGGTTGGTGAGTACATTGAGCACCGAGTCTCGTATATGCTCCGGGCCTTCGGCCACTTTTTCAGCGACGATGTGCACATATATGCACGAAAAGCCCAATCGGACCCGCTTGGATCATGAAGCAAGACATGAGCGAGATCTCCATGATACGAACAAGCCACGGTCGGTCGCCGTCGTGACCCGGAAAGCGTGCATCGAGACAACGGATAGTCTTGTCGTAACTATGATAGGCATGTCGACGAGGAGGTCGCCATTTTGGTCATAGATATGCAAGATCGTGTCGGGTTGCCATGGCTCAGCAACTTGAACGAGCTCACACGCTCCGTCAACGGTGACCTAGACGCACTAGTTGACATCCCGGGTTGGACGTTGGGACGGTCGATAGAGGCCGTCGCGAGAGAAACGCAATGTATCCTGGTATGGGTAAGGTAGGAGAAGTGTTGGTTTCACCAAGATTGGTCACGATAGACGAGGGGCGCAACCGTCGGATGTACCTTTAATCATAAATCAGGAGGCGGCATAGTGTACTGAGTATAGATTTAGGTGTATCGGAAGACCATGAGGTGACCAAATGGAGGCTGATCCGGTTGCCAAGTGCAGATGTGACGGCTCCCCCCTTTTCCTGCTTGGCGAGTTACGCCCAGGCTGATGATGAATCGAGCTCCTTGCGACCAACATCTTGGACAGCCTGGGAATGGCACGAACAACTCCATGTGCTCTCACCGACAGGGGTTCTTGGCTCTTCTACATGTAGACGGAAGCGTAGCTATTACCTCGTGTGACCCATCATGACATGGCGTACCAAGAAATTCGCTTCTGGGTGGCGGAGGCAAACGGTTTCATATGCAAGTACATGTATTCCATCGATACATTGCCTGTTGTAGTGTATAAGATGTGGTGTGATGTAAGGATGAGAGCAACAACGACGAGAGGCCATAAGAGTCATTGAGATGAGGTTCGGTACAGTCAATGAAACCTCGATGGTATGAAATTCCATAATGATATCGTACGAAAAAAAGGGGGGGAGGAACCAACATAAATCAACGGTCATCAGTCCTAGTCAGGCATAGACCCGACCCCAGTAGCACCAGATCTTATCGCCCCCTTGGTGTACAGATCTTGAATGTTCTCGAGTTCCGTCTGGAGGGACTTGTGTTCCATGCTCAATTTGACTAGATCGTCCGGATCCATCACGTCCTCGGCTTCAGAATCACCGTTCAGCATCGCCTCGATCTTGCGCTTCTGTGCAACGATCGTGGTAAACGTCCATATATAACTTGTATATTGTGATTGATATAGTGCGCGCAGGGCACCGTGGTCCGTCGCTGGTGGATACGACACACGTGGAACACGATGATGACGCGGTGCCCTTTCAGACGAAGGCTGATCAGACGAGTTGGATCGATCCGAGATGGGTGGCGGCGATAGCTTGTTTTTTCGAGGTTGCGGGATCTCGCCTTCGTCATCGGAGGACGTGTAGATGGGAGATCGTCGTCGCGGTTTTGTGCTTCCACTCGCCTTGGAAGGCCGCTCAGATTTGAGTGTATGAATACCTGATGTTGCCGCTCGTCGCTCGGATACTTGAGGCGAAGAATCCTTCTTTATCTTGACCCGAGGGGCTGGTGAGGATTCGTGGATTAGCTTCTTGGGCGCAGTGTCCCGAGTGGAGGAAGTGAGGGAAGTACCGTCGTCGAGTTTTCGGCGCTTCGGCAATGGCTTGAAAGACGCATCATCAGGGGTATCTTGAGTATCAGGTGTCGCCGTCTTCCGCTTAAATGTAGGAGCAGCACCACTAGCCGCTCTCTCCTTCAAAATACGCTCCTTCTCCTTCCGGCGCTTCTCCAGCTCCATCTCTTCTTGCTCGCGTTCCTTTTCCTTCAGACGCTTTTCGCGCTCCATCTCCTCCTCCCTTAAGCGCTTTTCGCGTTCTACGGCCTCCCGTTCCTTCTGCCTCGCCCTTTCGCGCTTCTCCTTATCCGTGCGCTCCTTTTCCCGTTCTTCCCGTTGCTTCATCTTCTCCTTTTCTCGCCTTTCTCGCCTTTCTCGCTTTAAGCTTTCGCGTTGACTGTCCTTCTCTCGTTCAGTTTCATCCTCCTTTTTCATTGGTTTCGGTTGCATAGTCGGGATCGTTTTTCTAGCATGAGTTCCGCCAGTTAGAGGAACTACAGAGGTAGGTTTTGGTGGCAAAGACGCGGGAAGAGGCGGTCTCGATGCTGGGCGCACATCCACGGGCGTCCCCGATCGCTCGGCAGCACCGACGGGCGGCTGGGGCGACTTCTTTGCCTGGTATCCGGAACCAGGAAAACGTCGTGATGCGACCATTTTGGTACTATCCGAGGGTGACGTCTGTCGTTCTGCTGCGTCCTCCCGTTTAATTACCTTCACGCGGGAGGTCGTAGCTTTCGTACTCTCGTCCTTCATCTGTATCTCGCCTTTGGCACGTGGTGGATCCTGCTTAGATTTGAGCTTGGCCTCCTTGGTAGTGATCGCTGTGCGCTTCGTTTCAGCTTGGGCGCTGGTAGACGATCTGTTGCTGCTACTGGAGACCATAGGTGGCGGGGCCGGGATGGGTGCGGCTGAACGATAGCGGACGTTCTCCCATGCGGAGTCGGACTCGGGAATCTTGAGAGCCTTGAAGGCCATACGCGCTTGACGCGCCATGCTTATGCGCTCGGCTTCAGTGAGTTTTGGCCATTCGAAAGGACGAACTTCAGTCCAGGTTTGAGGCTTAAGAACCCAAGGACGGGGAGACTTGTCGCCTTTCTTTGCTGCCTGCTGTTCAGCAACCTTGGATGGTTGTGAGCATCGAGAATACGACGAGTAGCTGTAGGACTCACATCTTCGAGAAGGACAATCAAATCCTGGCGGGCTGAAGCACCTATGCTGGCACCACCGACCATCTTTACGGCATCGTCTAAAAGACGGGGAAGTATAGCAAGACAATGCACGAGACGACGGCGGACGTCTGGATTGACCTTGGACGAGGGTGGATTTTGGGGAATGGGGGATACTTTGCGGGTGGCGGTGGACGGGGAGGCTGGACGGAGATGATCGGAAGCGGATGTCTTTTTGATCACAGTACCAGATCCAGGTACTTTGCGCTTCTTGTGGCCGGGGCTGGGTATCGGAGGTTGGTCGAGAAGGATGGCCTGGCGTTCCATATGCTGCCGCTTGGCGACCATGGTTTGCTGACGGACCTTGTCGGTGACTCTATCACCAAGCTGACGTTCGACCATGAACTTGCCGATGACGTTGGCGTAGAGTTTGAGAGGTGCCATCGGTCTGGCAGTAGGGGCGGCACGGAGGTAGAGCTCATGGGGAGAACTCTCCTTCTGGGGGCGCATTGGAAAGAAAGCATCGCCAATGTAGATGCCCTAGGGAGATTGGTCGGAAGACAAGGGAGAGACAAGAGGATGCTCACTGGGTCATCGCCAAAGTCGAAAGACATTGGAGGATGGTTAGGGAAAGCCTCGAGGGCGTCGAGGGTCTCGGCGGACATGCGCACGATCATTGCGCGCTTTGGCTTCGACTGTACAGCGCTGGAGCTGACCTGGAGGGAGAGGGGGGCGCTGTCCGGGAGTGGCATGGTGGGGACAGCGGTCGAAGAGACGAGGAGGATTCAAGAGGCGCTCAGAGACAAGGTGGTACCGGTGTAGCCTGGGCCGGCGGTGCCGTGTGTATGTCTCCACAGGAACGATATTATTGTTATTATGTATTCACACAAAACATGCGGCAAATAAACATCAGATTCTTCTAAACTAATAATACAAAACTAGACGTGCTACACTCATCAGAGGACGAGTAGTTTTTCCAAAAATTGCTGAAAGCCGAAGCTAACAGACGGGTTCGGATGTGTAATTTGCAATCAGCAAAAGACTGTGCCTCGGTAAAGACCTCACTGGCGACAGTACATGCCCGAGCACAAGAGATGGGGATTTCTTCTCTCCCCTTCCCCGCTTATATACCCGGGAATCCGCGCACGGACCATTTCCACTCCTCATTTGGACATGTTCGGAAGAAGGCTGCGGTCCCTACAGGGTCGTCCGCGACAGATATATGTCCACATTCACTTTCTAAATTAAAAATTGACAAATTTATGGATAAAATATTATTTTCCACTCGCTTGGTTTGTTTTCCCTCTCCTCACGGACTGTCCCTCCCTCCCGCCAGTCGTCGGACACGCTCCCGCCCATCATCCCCGCGCCCCCGCCGCCCGCGCCCGCCGTCCCCCGCGCCCTGTCGTCGCCATAGCCCCGATACCCCCCGACTCGACGCGATCGTACCATGCCCGACCTGCCCCCTGCGTCTACACCCACCCCCCTCGTGGACATCGAGAACAGGCTCTGTCCTGGCTGCAAAAAATCAGCCGTGAACGAAAGCGGTGGCTTGGTCGTCGCGTTCGGGTGTGTATTTGTTCCCCCACGTCCCGCGTCTCTGCTTCTCCTCCTCACCTCCTTTCTAGGCAATCCTTTTTCCACGTCGACTGCTTCAAATGCGCAAAGTGCGACAACCAGGTCACCGCCGATACCAACCTCCTCCTCCTCTCAGACGGATCCCCAATATGCGCAGACTGCAGTTACAATTGCAATATCTGCCAACAGCCTATTCTTGACGAAGCAATCATGACAGGCGATGATTCTTACCATGCCCATTGCTTCAAGTGCAAAGTCTGCCGCAACAGAATTGACGAACTCGTCTTCGCCAAGACCAGCCATGGCATATATTGTATGAACTGCCATAACGAACGCATGGCTAAAATTCGACGTCATGCTCAACGTAAGAGAGAGAAGGAAAAGGTTGCAAATGCCGTCTCCTCCTCTCGCGATCGCGATCCTAGAGAATTCCTCTCTGAGAACGGGGTCAGTACATCTCCTTTCCTCGTAATCCCTTTTTGTTCACGTTCTTCTCAGGTTTCAGACCGTTCTCAGAATCTCTCTCAACCTAATTCTCTTCGCTCAAAATCTTCCACTTCGGGCCTCCGTGAGGCCCTCTCTACCCAAAGCCTCCAGGCTTCTGTTCGTGAGGTAACTTCCACGACAGCGAGAAAACGTAGATCCGCTTCTCCCGCCGATGTCATTCCTGTCTCTGCCAGCGTCAATCAATCGACGGCCACCACGCCAACGGAAAAACGAGACTTGCACCCGCACCCGAACTCCTCCCAATCGTCAGAGCAGTCACAGTCTTTCGTAATGACAATTGCACCTCCTGATAGTTTTCATGATCTCGCGCAGTTATCCGTTTCTGTGATCGATAATCCTACTACCTCAACAACAGGTGCTCATACTCACCAAGACTCTTCCTCTTATGCTGCGCCGTTGCAATCTGCATCTGCCAACTTGGCTGCCAGTGATTCTCACCTGAGTCCCGGCTCAGCTGCCGGTGGCACAGCTTTGGTGCAGCGGCGCAAAAGTTACGATGATGGCGTGCGGCCTCTCAACGTCCTTTTGGGTAAGAATACTATGAATCAGGACAAGAAGGATACGGTCGAGAGATCACCGCCTAGTGGGCTCAGTGTCCCAGGTCAAACGTCGAGAACCGACAGACGGCGCTCGATAAACCCCGGTTTGACCCTTCAGTATAAGGAGGGTCTTCCCGAAGCTGCAGCCCCCGAAATGTTGCGCTCACAAACCCTCCCTCTATTCTCCGATTCGCCTGTTGCTCCAGAACCATCGAAAGCGTACTTTGATGATTCTATCTTTCAGCGCAACTCCGATACTAGTATGTTACGCAATAGCTCCTCTGGTTCCACAATATACCACTCGCCGTCCTCCTCGCCCGCATTACCGGACAATGGACGCTTAACTCCAGAATCGGCACGGACGCGCTCTGTGTCACACGATATCCAGCCAGCTTCTTCAACACTACGCCCCACGTCTCCCTTGCGTACTGCTCCCCGTCCTATTGTTACCCTAGATCACCCGCCTCAACGTTCCGATAGTCTTGCCCGTTCTAATGCCGACGCCAATGGGTACATGAATGGCCATTTAGGCTCTACAAGACCCCATCGCTTGGATGGATCAAGGTCGGGAACATCATCTCCCCTAGGTTGGAACAGTGGAATGAAGACACCCACTTCGCCCTCTCACCGTGCGGATGTACCTCATGGGGTGGAGAGCGGTACTGATACTGAAGCTGAAAGCTCCAGTGGGAGGAAGTCAGAGGACGACGTCATCACTCCAATAGATTCGCCCCCTCCGCCTCCCCCAAAGCCACGACCAGAACCACTCAAACTAAATACTGACGCTGAGGCTTCTGCTGTCTCCCAACCAGATGGCTCCGACGAATCATCACCGGTTGAACGCACTTCTGTCGCGACATTCATTGCCCCGGCCTTGCCACCAATACGGTTCTCCATGTCGGGCTCGGATTTCTCTGATTTCCTCAAATCAGTTGGTGGAATACCATCGCTCAAGTCCTTGGACGAGATTGCACAACAAGAGGAGGCACCACCCAAGTCTCCGACATCTATCATTACACTCATACCTCAGGATGATGTGGGCAAGCCATCCATCAATCTCACCTCAGACAACTGTTCCACGAGTTCAGGTTCCGTGGCGTCTTCCACATCAGTTGATGGCGAGGAAGCGTCCGATGCTGCACTAATCACGATCCATCAAGCCACCGTTGCTGCTCCAAGCCAGACTACACCTGAGGTGGAACAACTCGACTTCAATGCCTCGAACCCCCCAATGGCTCAACCATCGACAGCTCAAATCACCGTCACCTCTCCCGCTGGCAACTCAGAACCTCTATCTCTTACGAACGAGACGCACGACCTTGTCTTGTGTCGCCTGCAGGAGGCACTCTTTGACGCAAACGCGCGAGGCTCACAGCAGCTTCGTTTTGAAAAATCATTCATCGAAGTAATCTCGATGTCGTTGGAGCAGAGGCAGAAGGAGTTTTCGGAACTCAAGGAAAAGTATGACGGAACCAAGGTAACATGGTGTTCTCTCCGACCTTTTTCTTTGTTTGATGACTGTATTTTTCGGACAGCGAGCGAGTGAGCAGTACATTGATGGGCTCACGGTTGCACAGAAGGAGTACGACCGCGAACTTGTGGCACGCCGCAATGCGGAATCGGAGATCATCCGTTTGAGGGTTCTACTTTCTGGACAAGCTGCCAAGCTCACCGCCTTGACGGGGGAGAGCAGTCGGCGGGAGGCACGGCGGCAACTTAATGAAGAGCTAACTAAAAACCTTGATAAGGTAGAAAGAGATCTTTCCAAGCTAAAAGCCGAAAGAGAGGTTACGTTAGCAGAGGTCGAAGAGCTGTGTTCCTCAAAGAGGTTGGCACCTTGCCGTATCCACCATGGCACAGCTTACTCATCGGAATACAGTGCTTCTGGCCATGTATCTTCGGGCGAGGTTTCGGCTGCCCAGCTAAGCCGTTCATTGACGATGCGGCTTGACAACATAAAAAAGCAGTATCATCACGAACTCATACCCCTCACCCAGCAACGCGACACGCTCCTCAGGGAAATCGCTGAACTTAAGTCGGCCCGCGAGCAATTCTTGGAAGAGACAACGGTGCTTAACGCTAGGAACGAAGAACTCGCCCAACTGAGCGCTCAATATACACGACGAATGGAGGTTGCCAGACCAGAGGCGCCACTTATGCAGGACGTTTCCCCTGCGAAGCCAGACCCTATGCTGGCTGAACAGAAGAGCACATCCTTTGATCGTAGTCGACCACCTGCCCCAGAGCCTATAATTCTGCCGGAGCCCATAATTCTACTGCAACCGTTGCCAAGCATAGGATCAGGATCGAACCCCAGCACGTCAACGCTTGTCGAGGACATCAAAGTAATTCGAGTCCCAAAACCCGAATTCCCCGAGGCCATGTCCAATCTCAAGCACGGTATATTCAAGCGGCCAGGTAGCCGGATGAGAGACCAGACGTCTGCAGCGTCGGACCCTAGGGGCAAGCACAATTTCCAACCTGCGAGCGCTATTCGATTTTCTCGCTGTGATCACTGCGGAGATAAGTTGTGGGGTGGATCGCATTTCCGCTGCACAAGTGAGTCTTTGTTATTTGGCTTTTGCCTCTGCGTTGCGTTTCACTGAGTCGTCGTCATTTAGTGTGCCATATCAACGTTCATTCGCGATGTGTAAATCAAGTTCACCCGCCATGTTCTCAGAATCCTTTACGCCATCGGGACGAGTTGAACGGGATCATGCAAAATTGTATGTCTGAAACGTTGCATGACGGTTGGTTGCTCACGTTTTGGCAGCTCCCTCGATATTTGGTCGTGATCTCGTTGAGCAAGTCAAATCTGACTTGCGGTGGGGCGACCGAAAGGTGCCCGTTGTCGTGGAAAAATGCATAGAAGCAGTCGAAGCGCTAGGTCAGTTGCCTGCCATTGGTCACCCGACCGCTCGTTGACGTATCCACAGCCCTCGATTTTGAGGGTATTTACCGTAAGACGGGAGGCACGAGCCAAACAAAGATGATCACGCAACTCTTTGATCGGGGAGATTATGCAGCCTTTGATTTGAGGGACATGGACCGATTCAACGATATCTGTTCCGTGACGTCGGTGCTCAAGACCTACTTGCGCTCGTTGCCGGTACCCTTGCTGACGTATGATCTTCATGAGGAGTTCATCGCGGCTGCCGGGTTGAAAGATGCTGCGCTGAAAATGAAGCAACTTCAAGAACTCGTCGGTCTTCTTCCTCTCGAACACTATCATACACTGCGACTTCTCGTCCTGCACCTGCATCGGTAAGCATTCATTTGCGGTTCTGTCCGATTCCTAGACATGACTAATGGCCAATGACCGGTGTCTGTGTAGCGTACAAGAGCACAGCGACACGAATCTGATGAACGCCCGGAACTTGGGCGTGGTGTTTGGACGTACGTATCTGTCACACTGACTGCGGGTTGTTTGACGCTGATTGGCTCCACTCGTCTCATCGACTTAGCGACGCTGATGTGGTCGAGAGACCCCGGTTCGGAATTCAGTGACATGGCGGGTAAAGCGCTGATGGTCGAGTGGCTCGTGGAAAACGCGCCCACGATCTTCCAACCGTGACACACCATCTTTCCCTTTTTTTTTTCGTGTTTCGACCTCATTCGCGTATCGTCTGCGACGATTGTCTTTTTAGAAACCTGTTGTATTTTTCTTATTCCTTTTCGTGCTTTCCCTTTTTCTTCTTTTATCTCTCCTGTACCAGTAAATTATTAGCTCGGCCTTGATTTTATAGGTTCGACAGGGACGATAATTCTGTCGTGAACGTTTCCTTTTTTACGACGACGTTCATGTCCATGGGAGTTGTCTCTCTTTCGTTTTCACACACTGGCGGTGAAAGAGGCTCCATACTCACCCCTCTTTACGCCTTCTAGCACGTTCTTTTCCTTCCTGTTGATATATATATATCCATATCCATATTCCATATTCCATATTCCACGTATCAAACATCTGGTCCTCGTTACGTGGTTGCTAGAAGTGCTGTCACTCACACCACCATCCCCTATTTCCTTTTTCTTCTTTTTCGGTCGTTTGGGTACGCTAATGGATACCATGGTCGAGAGCCTTTGTTTTGGGTGGATAAAGAAATACATGGAATCCGAGATAGCATACAAATCTAGCATGGGAACGAAACGAATGTATGAATGGTGAAAGAGACGAGAGCGAGAGCGAAAGAAAAAGGCAATATCGTCACGACACGTCACGACGTGGTCGGTCATGTCATTGTCGACAGAAATAAAATAATAAAAGAGGGGCTCTCAAAAGAGTTCCCGCGATCGACGCGTTCGAGGGGCCGTCTTGTCGGGCTTGAGCGTGCAGTAGAGGAAATGGCGGCGAGGCCCAGAGGCGGCAGCAACGGCAGCAACGCGCGCACCGAGCGGTGCCGTCGCGTCGCTCCGAAGACCAAGCGAGAACATCCGGTCAAACACTGCACGGCAAGAGCCAAGTTACACGTCAACATGTTGTCGACAAGCGATACGCGACGTGATAGGCAACGCGTAAAAAGGAAGCTTACACGTTACGGTGAAGGCTTTTGCTGTCGTTTGACATGCGAGATGGGTGAGCGACAATGGGGGACTGACACCTTCGAGATTTCGGAGGTAACGATAGACCATGGACGGTTGACAGGGGCCTAAAGGGAACAATGGAGTGGCGAGTGTCAGACAAGACAATGGGAGGGGGCATAAAGCAAGCGGGGACGAACCGAATCTGAAGACGGCGTTGTACGCCTGTCTCCATTTCTCTTCGAGCAATCGGGCGCAATTTCCCGAGTCGGGACAAGTCGGGCACTAACGAAACGGGGGTCAAAAACGACAGGAAAGAGCGTCAAAACGGAGCGATACGCAACACACTGATACTCCTTGGCCAGTGGCGTTAGCCCGAGTTTCAGAACGCGTTCGAGGAACCAGTTACGTCTGTGTCTCGCGTCAAGATGAAGTCACGAAAAGAGTGGAAAGTGAAAGGCCCCCTCGCCGTTTGCGCGCACCGTTTTTCGAGTTTCAAAAGGGTTTCTTGGCTGAGCGTGCTTAGCTCTTCTTCTGGCCACCCGCCGGGATTGTCGAGCACAAAACGACTAGATTCGCGGTATAGTTCTTCTTCCTCGAAAAGCTCTGCGATGCGCATGGCTTTGATGGGTTTTCCAGCTGCATGAGTGAGAAGGAAGGTCCGGCATTCCTGTTGAAGTGCTGGAACACAAAGCTTGTGAGAAATGTTCATGAGACCTTCGACGTTATTCCAGGATATGTTGCATTGGAGGCTGGAGTGCATTTGGGTGAACCTGTATAGTGCTGACAACGAACGGACGTACTGTGGATACACAAACTTGAGGAAATCGTGGAATATGGAAGCCTTTTCTTCTTTGAGGACGATAACCGCATCCTGCTCATGGGTGCGGCGACGTCTTTTAACGGTGGCGAGGGTTATCTGAGAGCCTGAACGATCAACTCTGTGTTTGCCCTTGAAATGGGGTTTCACGGAGACCGATCCTTGAAGCTTTGCCAGACTTGTTCCCCTTGCGTGCGCCTTACGCGGACTCATGGATTTCTCTGAGTCAATTTGTTCGGGTTCGCTTTCGCTCGTTTCGCTCTCACTGGCCGGAGGGTTCTCGATCTCTACGGGAGACGAGCAGTCAGAGGCGGTGTCACTGGCGCCTTCTTGGATATCATCTTCAGGGGTAAAGGACATGGCGGCAGGAACATCAGGGTTCGTTGACTTGATTCCCGGAATAGATGGAGGTTGTGAAATTGTAATGACAGAAGACATGGAGGGTGGACGACCGGTCTCGAGCCACCCGCCGCTGAGAGCAGCCTCGAAGAACGGAGAGGCAAAGAAGAGGATCTCCTTGTGGGCCCTGTCGCGAGCCGATTGGCATGGGTCAGGAACAAAGATTGGGAGGGACGCACCAGAATGTGGTACTCTCGACGACGATTTTGACAGTGCCGGGTAGTCTGGCATTGTTTCGGGTGAATGTCTCGTCGACCTCTATGGCTTGATCGGGCTCGTAGAGGTTCAGTTCGGTGACGAGCTCGTCGTTGTCGCACTCCTCGAGCAACCACGGTGGAGAGCCAGAGGAGCGGAATATGCCTGAGGCGGCGGCGTGGGTTTCTGTGGGGGAGCTGAGGGACGCAGAAGGGTTATTGTGGCCCCGGGAGTTACGGGCGATGAGGATGTGGGAAGGGTTGGTGCTCATGATGGTGGTAGGAGGTTGAGCCCACAAAGCGTAGTCTGAGCCGGTGGGCGGAGGGGCCGTCGACTTCTGCTCGGTTCGGAGCCAGTTCATGAGTCCATTATAACCTCCACACCAACCTCGCTTATCTTTATTGTCGATCTCAGATCCTCTCTTATCTTACCACGAAACTTCTCAACCTCAGCGGTCTTGTAGTGTAGCGGTTATCACTTGGGATTCTGATATCATCTTCCCAAAACCCAGGTTCGAGTCCTGGCAAGACCTCATCCTTTTTGTCTTCTCTGCATCAGACGTATATATACCGTGCAATCGAGCACCCATGCTAGAAGAAGACAACTTTCTTCGGTCTGCCCGTAGACACCTGAGTTACCTTCACCGTCTCTTCCCGTAAACCCGCATTCACATCCAGCCGTTTACTTCGTCGATCTACCTTTTCGTCTTTTGAAACTTCCGCGTTCTTCCTTTTGAATGTGTGGAAGTCGTCTTCATCTGCACCAGCTTCCTTCCCAGTGCCAAAGATAGATGTCGCCGCTGTCCCTGACGCATCTTTTTTCCGAAGCTCGCAGTCTTTTGCTAGATGTGTGTTCTCCCTGCAGAGCTTACAGCACCCTCCGTTGGGGTATATGCCCTTCTCCTTGTTTTGCGGACACGATGAAGCGAGATGTCCCTTTTCCGAACAAACGAAACACGATGCGAATGGAAGACGGTTGAGAAGATCCTCTGGCATCTTGCAACGAGATAACGTGTGCTTCACAGAACCACATCTGTCTATGTGAAACGAGACACGAATCGAGAAGGAAGAAGACATACCTGTAACATATCACGACCGTGGTGCTCACCCCGTTTTTTTGATCTTCCCCGGTCGCCGCGGGACAGTCCTTGGCCGCATGGCCCTTTTCGCGACACGCAAAGCATATCGTGTCAGCCTGACGATCCGCTATTCTCTGGAGTCTGCGTTGCTCGGTGCGCCTCTTGTAGCCGCTTATCGCAACACCTGGACAGATACAGTCCTTGTTATCAGAGGAAAAAGTACGATGCCCACTTTTCGTTCCGTCGGGTTTTTTCGTTGCTTTGAACGGTTTCTGTCGAGGTGTGAACGACTTTACTCCCTTCTCCCCTCCTGCTGCCTCGATATCACCAGCCGCTTGTTCATCGTCTGCGCTTGGCTTCTTTGTCCTCTTACGTTTTTTATTTGCATGAACCGAGTCCAGTTGACTTGCACTTGTGGTATTTTCTTCGGATACAGCCTGAGACGGTTCGTTAGATGGCGTGGTCTGGTCTGCTGCGAAACCAGCTTCCAGGTATTTGCGCTTTCGACCAAAGTTTGTGATGCGAGTCATTCAGCAAGTCCCAATAGGGAAAGTGTAGCCCCTGTCCGCCACACTCGTTAGCGGAGCATGAAGACACACACCGTCTCAGAATTCAGAACGCAACTATCCATACAGACGGATGCACGCGCTTACACCATCCCACTGTGCCCCTCTTACAAGCTCATCATACTGTGTTCAATGCAAATGCAGACTAAAGACTGCAAAATGACATTCGCTAACTACTATCCATACTGCAACAACAGTTTCCGGTGGACAGACGAAGACACACAGGTAGAGGAGAACACATAGACAACGACGGACATGCAGACGTACAGACAGAGGGGGACAAAAGATACGGGGCGATCGGACGGACAGAGGGCAAAGAGACACTGACAAATGACAACAGACGAAAACGAACACGGGGAGACGAGCGAGGTGGGTAATAGGTACGAGCTACCTTCTGATCCAACATATTTAGTACTTTAACGATGGCCCACAGAACATACTTTTCTTCATCCACTCATTCCGCGGCATGCCTAGCACTACGACGACTAGGAACCATGGTGCGTCTGCAATGACGTCGAGCCGTCGAGACGACACTAATGACGAATGTGCGCTGGCGTTATCATCTCAGCCTTACCGTCAATACCAATCCAAGTCCACGACCTCCGCGATGAGGACAAGGGCTGGGACAGTACGCTTTCCTTGTTCGTTGCATGATATGCTCGCCGTTTTCCATGTCTAATCCATATATGGTAAATGCATCCTGAGGCGTTAGTCAGTGCCCGAGTCAGTACCCGAGTCAATCGAGTCAGTTCTGCTGGCCCACTGGTACTTATAGCATATCTCACGAGCTTACTGGATTAGAACTATACGTCCTCCTTCATGACTTTCGTCAACAGCTACACTCCCGAGTCACCAATTCCAGATAACGAGTTGTATGGTCCCGAACCATACGATATCAACTCTGTCCTTCCAATTCCCCCGGCACTGTCCACAGATAAACTTCGACTCGTTCCGTTCATTCCTCGAGTTCACGCCGTCGCGTTCTTCGATGGCGTCCGCGGACGCGAGTCCATGTTCAAGTACATGCCCATTGCTCTCGAGCACCCGACCGTTTTGCTTCGATTCATCGAAGAGTGTCGACGGGACAAAAATGCCCTCATGTTTGCGGCAATCGATACCACCCGTCCAGACGCCGATCACCCCGAGTGGGAGGGCTCGTTGGCGGGCTTGTTTGGGCTGTTGGAGATAGACAGGGCGAAGCTCGTCACAGAAATTGGCCCAGCGATCGTCCTACCTGCCTTTCAAAGAACTCATGTCGGTTCTCATGCTGTGGGTTTGTTGCTAAAGTATGTCCTCGAACTCCCACCTTCGGGGCTTGGGTTTAGAAAGGTCAAATGGGCCGCATCTCCGATCAATGCACCGTCTAATAACCTTGCCAAGAGGATGGGGTTCAAACTGGAGAGCTTGATGAGATGGAAATGTGATTCCATTGGTCGAGGGATACCCGAAATTGGGGGGCAAGGAAGCGAGGGTAGGCGATGCAGGGAATGGATTACTGGGCAGGGATAGTAATGAATGGGCGTTATGTTGGGATGATTGGGAAGAAGGCGGAAGAGAGCTTGTGGAGCGTGCCTTTGCAAGGGTGGCATAACGATAACATCAAAAATACAACGGTCACCGTATACATAGTATCCAGTTGGTGGTGTACCTGCAAAGCAGGATAGAAGAATTTACAAACGCGGTTAGCAATGCGTATACATATTGTTATCAGTGCAGGCCAATTCTCCCTCTTATCAACCGAGATCGAGATCGATTATTCGTCTAGTCTCCAGTTGTTCTCCTTCACTAGCTTCTCTCGTTCAAGTAAATACTTCCCTTTGGAGAACTTCGTCACCTATGAAAGTAGGATGCTTGATATGCTCACCTTCTTTGTATTTCTGCGACTGGTCCGAAGCCTTGTGGTAGTACCAGCCAACACGGTCGTTGCAACCGAGACAAAACACATCAGCGACCGTGTGTACGCCAGTTCTGAGTATGTCGAGAGTCAGTTTCAGATTGTGTGGAACGAACAAGACTCACAGAAGCGGCCGGTCCTCTTTTCTCCCCAGCTTCACGTTAACGGCAGTATGCATGAGGCTGCAAAGAATTACGAGTGAACCATTGTGAGATCACGAAAACACACAATCCTCGTCCCTCCCTTCCAGAGAAGGATTTGCTGATCAACTCATCCTGGAGTGCCTGTCAAATACGACGGGGTTATCACCATACTACCAAGGGTCGACACCGATGCGTACGAGCACCGCAGAGCAACTTGCGCAGATGAACCTTGGGTGGTCGTGAAACGTATAAATGACTTGATTCTTGACCCTGTCGGTCGGATCTGCCATTGGCTCGGGGATGCGAGCCCACTGGTGACACGACGGTTGACGTGGTGCTGGCAATGGCACCGGTGGGGCAAAGGGGACGATGTCACCGAACGAGCCTACAAAATCACCCCAGGAGACCATTATTTGCGGGGAAGGGTTGGTATCGTGACCATATGGGCAGAACTCACCGCTATAAGTATGGTGAAACAGTGAGTCTAACTTCAAAGAGGTCCTCCCGATGTTCCTTAAATTGGGTAGGCGTAATTAGCCCAGCTTGGAATTTCCCGAAACATCATCACACCCATCCGAGTTCACGTTCCAGCAGTTTCACTACCCCGAATCGATGCAAAGACGCGATGCAGATGCGGAGCTGCCTCAGGAATTGGTTCTAGCAATACAACGCGTCCTCGAGCTTAACCCAGAGCAAAACGACGATCCTCTTGACGACCTCTCAAACAACTTCAACCCAGTCGGCGTCTTGAACCAGCTATTCCCAGATGGTGTGTGCATTTCATGGCATTCACGTCTGCGTCGTAACATGGGTTTGCCAGAGGCCTCGTTAACTCGTTTGGACGCCGTCCAGGCAAAGCTCGCGCAAGACGAACGCGCGCTTCAGGCTGAGATCGACACGCTTCAAGAGGCGCTTCGGCGGGATCAAGACCCAGGAAAGATGCAGTTGATTCAAGAAATGATTTCCGTACATGTTGCTTTCCACTGGGTGTTTCATCGGTTGTTCAACGTCCCCTGTAGGACCTCCTCGGGCAAATGTCGCGCATACGCGAGAAAGCATCGGAGTCCGAGGCCGTAGTGCGAAATATTACAAAGGATATACAAGCTCTGGATCTTGCGAAAAAGAATCTCACTCTGAGCATGACGACGCTGAAACGACTGCAAATGCTTGGTGAGACAACTCAGGGTCCGTCCTTGACTAAAAACGATTTATCACGTTGCTTGTTCGCAGTCAACGCTCTTACTCAATTAGAAGATCAGGTGACGGATAAAAAGTACGCCGAGGTTGCGCATTCGTTGGCTGTTGGTGGATTCGTAACTCTTGCCATCGAACTTACTGACTTGATTCATAGGCTGTGAAGCAGCTCTCTGCGTCATTTAAGCCCTACACATCCATTAATCATATTATGGATGTTTGGAAAAGGATCCAACAGATCCAAGGAGAAATCAGAAATCAGCTTGATGCTGAATTTGATTCTTTGTGCGTCTATGTCGTTGTGGTTTCAGCTACATGAATATCGATCCTACAGCGTCATTCACAGCTTCCTCCAGGATCCTTCAAAACAGCTCAAAACCTCTCAGATCATGGATGCCTGTGCTGTCATTGATGTGCTCGGCTTAGATGTGCGCATTCAACTCATCGAGCGGTACGTGACACTCGAGCTCAAGGAGTACCGTCGCATCTTCCGAGCAAGTGATGAAGCGGGTCATCTTGATAACATTGCGAGACGATTCGCTTGGTTCAGGCGGTTATTAGGGTCTCACGAAGCGGAGACAGGTAGGATATTCCCTGCAGAATGGCGGGTCGATTGGTGGCTTTTCGCGAAATTCGTGTCGATAACAAGGTAAATGAAATGGTAAACACGATCCTTGCTGCTTATTGCAACGAAATTTCGTTACCCAGGGACGATATTTCAATGCTTCTGGCAAAAGCGGGTCAGTTGCTCACTGTTAAATTGCTCCTTGAAGCCATTCAACAAACAACGGAATTCGAGTTGTCGATGGCAAAGAAATGGGCAACCCCAGTTCGTGCTTCATTCATCTATGAATTTTGAAGGTTTACACCGAACTTGTTTCACAGATAGACGAAATTCTAAAGACTGCATCGACCCCAACAACACAGATCCAATCCATGTCTTCTGCATTTGAACCTCACCTCGGTGTATTTGTCGATGCTCAGGACAAGCAAGTTTCTATTGAGCTTTATATTCCATCGTTGTACTCAACGTTGTCAGAGCACTGGCTGACATGTTGGCTCCGCATCGTGGTTCCAAGCTTCGCAGCTCTGTGGATACAGCTTCGAAACCTTCAACCACGGCATCGACGCCTCGAGCTTCCCTCTCCACTCCTGATGAGCCTGAGCCGGCACCGACCGTACTTCCTTCGTCCACGGAACTTTTCTATTTTTACGCCCAGAGTCTGGACCAGTGTGCCAAATTATCTGCTGGCCAAGCACTCTTTGATTTGTGTGGGATACAGAAAAAGTGGCTAAAATTTTATGCTGGTTTGTCTATCATTCCCTTCATCACTGCTTGATATTGATTTTATTATTCAGAGGATGTTCTATCTGGAAAGTTGAAGCGGTAGGAAAGAGTCCTCAGTTCTATGTCATTAATTCAACAGACAATCTAGACCTCAGATTCAAATACGCAAGTCCATGGACTCGAGATTCGATAAAACTGAGCTCCAACAAGCGTGTGTGCTAATCAACACCGCCGACTATTGTCAGACTACTGCAGCAGAGGTATGTCTTTATCCGCATTTAAGTCGGATCGAAAGTTAATGTAACATAGCTGGAAGAGAAAATCAAAGAGAAATTGGACGACAAATTCAAAGAAAAGGTCAAATTGCAAGCCGAGCGAGACTTGTTCATGAGGTTTGTCGGCATGATTAGTGGTCCGGTCTCATGACTGATCTACTGCAGCGTGATCTCGGCTTCCATCAACATACAATTACGTGAACTTGAATCAGCTTGCGATGGTGCATTCAATACGATGTCACGGGTCAACTGGGGCGGGATGAACCATGTTACCCGCCACTCTCCATTTTTGGATGACATTACACAGGCAACTGAACAGGTGACAGAATTAATCAAACCTTTGGTGGAACAGAAAAAGTATACGAGGAACTTCCTCGATAAAGCTTCCAGGTCGGT
>JBBPMJ010000522.1:0-23343 GCA_038090255.1 Austroboletus niveus | reverse complement strand
CTGGGTGGCTGTGTCACAACCAGCAACTGATTCACATTGCACAACATAGATGTCTTCTTCTGCTTGAACATACAAATTCATAGAGTGGGTGGCATGTGAGGGTGGTTCATGGCGAAACTCCAAGACAGCAGGCCCTGGTATAGTCATGCTTGCATAGCGCTCATCTATAGTGTCTTTCATTGTGTCTGTGGTTGAATGGTGATGGATCTGTGAGCCATCAGGAAATGTGAGATAATTGCTCATGCATACAATGTGTTCTTGCCAGATATAGTTCTGAACATATGCACAGTCACGAATGATGTGCACTGCACCACACATGTAGCATGTGAGGCCTGCGGGGCTAGGATATGCTTGAGTCAGTGAAGGCAGTGGTGATGGCACTGTTGCAGTAGTGGCAGTCATGGCAGCTGACAAATTTCAGGAAGCACGAACAGGAGCAGGCCATGCCTGAATGGCACTCAGAGTAATGCTGGCAAGCTGTGTATAATATGACGCCTATGTGGAATCCATGATGTCGAGGGAATGAAGTCGGTGTGCAAGGTGATTGATGTTATTGGCAGGACTGTGGTAAGCTTAGGAATTGCTAAAGGAGACCTTTTTTGTGATGACCTCTTGTGGGGTTGTCTTGCAGGGTGGTTGGTCATCATATTCATTATTGTCTGCAGTAGCCTGTTTTCTGTGGTGTGAACTCCTTTTAGGGTGCATCCGGTCTTTGTCATCATCCTTGTCCTCAGAATAAATCAGTTTCTTGTTGCGCAAATTCTTCTTTTGTCATGTATGATCTTCATCGTCCTCTGAATCCTCTGATTCTGAGTCAGCCAGCTCAGGGCTCTCCTTTTGGTGGCAGTGACACTTTTCTCTCAATGACTTAGTTGGGCAGATACATGGTCAGTGTCCTCATCAAGTGACTCCTTTCAAAGAGCAACTTTCACTGCCTTCAGGACTTCACTGCATTTGAGAGGGTCGTCATGGGAGTATGTTGAGGGATTTTGTAATTTGAGACAGCAGTTAATGGTGCAGTGAACAGAGCATGGAAGTCCCTTTCAGAAGTACCTGTTGCGCTCATGTGTAGCGATTTTCTTTTTGGTGATAAGCCACTTGGCAATGTATGAAAACTGGCAGTAGTATTCCATGATGTTTTTGTATGTGGTGATGTCATCATTGGTGGAATGGGTGACAATGCACTCAAGGTCACATAGCATGTAGTGCACACCTTCTTCAGCATCAGGGTACTTTTGGATGATCTCCTTTCGGAGTGCTGTGTAGTTGCCTTTAGCATAGCTTGGTAGGGTTGTCCAAAATCTTTTTGTTGTGTGATTGACATACCGCATGATGGACTTGCATTTCTTGGCATCATTAAGACCAGCAGCCTTAGCGAGCTCTTCAAAGTAGTCTAGGAACTTGAGTAGTTCCATCATTTCACCATCAAACACTGGCACTTGGTTTGATGATGGTGCAGGCATGGAGACATTGCTAGGCATGGTGGATAATTGTTGAATGAGGGAGGAAAGGGGATTGGTGAAGATATGTGCAGGTGGTTTTGTGTTGGGCGGTAGTGCTGACGAGGGAATGAGGGTGGATGATATGGAGATGGCTGGTGTAGCTGTAGACAAGGTGGTCATGGTTGGCATGTACTCAGCAGCATGGAACTGACATGTTAAAGAGCAAGAGCAGCGAGATGGGGTGAGCATGGGTGAGAAAATGGCAGGTTATAGTGTGAAGTTTGGGAATACAGTGGAGAGTGTTGACCAAGCGCTGTGCTCAGCATGATTGGGGGACAGAGTGAGACTGTAAATGAATGATTCAGATGTGGGTTCAGAGATATCTAAGGCAAGAGGAGGGGCTCAAAGGTCTGTTGATGTGGTAGTAGCTGGCATGCAGGGAACAATTTTGTCGGCGTTGTTCTGGGTGAGATATGTGTCGAATTCATGTGATTTACAATGAGTTGTGGCTCTGGTGTACACTCCAATTGAGAAAGCTGGCAGCGCTGGTCAAAGAGAGGGCTCTCTGGGTGGGATAGCTGCGTTCTGGTGGTACTGGCAAGAAGTGGCAGATGGCAGAAGAACGATGGTGGTAATGGGGTGCAAGAGGAGTTGGTTTCAATCCAATCCCCTCATGGTGGGCTCCAAGTGTAGTGGGTGACCAGCAGTGGGCATGGATCATGAATGGGGTAGCAAGTTTGAAGGGGATGGATTAAGGGAGGTGAGGTTGGTTTGGAAATAAGAACACAGCAGCACATCAAGCTGATTGGGTGGGTCGATGGGACTAGATAGCGAGAATGGAGATTTATTGCATGTCCATCAAGGACAACTGAAATGGTCTTAAATACTGTGTGGCATGAGGCTATGAAATGTGTAGACAAGGAGAAAACATAGGAAACCAGGAACATATCATCACTGATCACATACAGGGAATGATGAGTATTGTAAAAGAGCAAGATGGAACATAGAGAAAAGAGAGATGAAAATGAAATGTATCATACAAGTCCGGGTCAGCATCACAAACAGCCAGTTCATCACATGTCTAAGTGCAGCCGCCATGCATTCCTTACAGGGTGGAAGCAGTTGGATGGATGGAAGCAGTTGGGTGGGTGGAAGCAGTTGGGTGGATGGAAGCAGTTGGGTGGGTGGAAGTGGTCAGATGGATGGAAGCAGTCAGAAGGTGCACCAGGTGAGATTGGTTGAGGGATAGGACAGAGATAACTTATATACACACAAATCATGATTCAATATCCTAGTGCTATTTTGAGATGCAACAGATGGTTGGGCGAAAGGGGGCAGTCAGGAGGTGCATCTGGTGAGAATGGAAGCAGCCAGGTGGTGCACCTGGTGAGGTTGGTTAAGAGATAGGACAGATAGCACTCATGCACGAGGTATAATCAGGCATCCCAGCACTATTTTGAAGTGCAATGAATGTTCAGATGGATGGAAGCAGTCAGGTGTATGCTGATGCACCTGGCAAGATTGGCCAAGGGATGGAATGGCCAAACCCTCCTTGTCCAAATTAGGAACTTAATACTCACCTGTGGCAGATGGTTGGCCCCTTAGGTCATTTTCAGCTAACATAGAAAGTAACCTTAGGTCCTGTTTGGTATTCTCAGTATCTGTTGAACTTGCAGGTTCCAGGTGACACATATGAGGTGTCAAGCCTGTACTATGGCTTGTTGCAGCAAGCAGGGTACACACCAGATAAACAACTCATCTAACTATGGATGTAACACATTACTCACTGGGGATAGAGAGATGGGGTGCACTTGTAGGTGATGGTGTTAAAACAAGAAGTGTTATTTTCAGCGGAGTCTGAAACTCTACACTTATACTATCTACACTACATATTATGTAAGCCTTTCTCATATACATCAAGTACACTACTCAGGCTGTAGGTAAGCATCCCTTAGTTAGTCGCTTTCAACACTCCCCCTTGCTAAATACACTAGTATGTAAGCAAAAGTGACAGGGAAACTAATCTACCTGAGGGGAGTCATAGAACACTAAACCCAACTTAGATCTGAACTGGTCAAGCTTGACATGTCCTAAGTTTTTAGTGAACATATCTGCAGGATTATTGGATCCTTCTAAGAAGAAAATCTCAATGAACTTATCCTGGACATACTTGCACACACTATGCCAACGAATGCCAATGTGTTTATTGCACTTCTTAGTCATAGGATTTGTAGCCATGAAGATTGATTCTTGATTATCCCCACAAATTGGGGTAGGAGTCAACTTGTAATCTAGCTCCCCTAGAAGGGTGCACAGCCATACCACTTGCTTGCTACAATCAGACAAGGCAACATATTCTGCTTCAGTACTAGAGTGTGCAACTGTCATATCCCAGATTTTCGTTAAGTTCCCTCCAGTCCTCCGTGTGTATCATCTCCACCATTCTGCTTCTTTTCCTCCATTACTCCATGTCCGCTTTCCTTTTTGGTTCATGTATGTTATGTTATGTTCCCCTTTGTTCTCTTTGTAGTTTAGTCTCCATTCCATCACTGCAGTGCTCAGGGTAAGGCTCACAGCTCCGGCTGTGCGACTGACCAGCACAGCAGCAGTACTCTGTTTCCTCCATCACTCTGACCCTGACTTTACTACATTCAGACTTTGACCTCCGTATATAAACCCGCTGTAATACATCTTAGCCCCTTAGTTCAAATATCAACTTAGTTTCATCCTCTGTTCCCTCCTCCCCCATTGAGCTTGTCAATGAGTTCTCTTGCTTGAGTCTTGACAACTCTCTTCTGACCTCGCATCACTCCATACCTCCACTCTGCTCCCCTCATAAATTAGGAACAACAGAACTGGACAAGGGCGCACCACATAAGGTGAAGCCAAAGTCCCTACTCCCTTCAACCAACTCCGGTGCTCCAGCATTCGCTGCCCAGACCCCAATGGACCTGCACTTAACAGCAACTCTGTCTTGTTGGGACGACTTCCAGCTGAAGATTCCATTTGCTAGTTGAATAAACCAGCCAGTCTGAGAGCAGCGAGTGTTTGTATCTGATGCCCAGTCAGAATTAGTGAAAGCAATCAACCCTGCCTCAGATGCACCATCAAACACTAGGGAATAGTGCCTGGTACCAAGCAGATACATATCTACAGATATACAATGCTTTGTCAAGGTGTTTCTTGGAGGGGTTTGCAGCATGCTTAGACATTGCTGTCACAGCATAAGCTATGTCTGGGTGTGTTCCAAGCATAATATATAGCAAGGAACCAATCACTTGTTGGTAGTGCGACCTAAGCTCTGGGTCTACAGGCCCATGGTACTGAAGTGGGTAATAACCCTGAGGCAAAGGTGTGGGTGCAGTCCTAGCATTTTGCATTCCAAATCGCTCAAGTACTTTCTCAAGGTACGAGCTTTGGTCAATCAAGATTTTGCGACCTTGATGCCTGATTCTCATGTGCAAGAGTTCTTTGGCTGGATCTAAGTCCCTGCATTCCCATTTCTTCATAAAGTGCCTCTTTACTTCTTTCACAAGTGCCTTGTTAGGACCACAGAAGAGGGCATCATCCACATAAATGATTGCGACAACCATTAAGGTGCCTTTCTTTTTGAATAAGAAAATACCAGCATCAGATTTGAGATGTTTAAATCTGAGTTCTTTCATGCTCTGATTGAGTGCTTTCCACCAGGCTAGTCCAGCTTGTTTAAGGCCAAAAAGGGCGTGCAATAGGTGTAAAACCTTATGCTCTTGCCCTGGGACTTTAAAGCCTTGAGGTTGCTTCATGAAGATCTTTTCTTTCAGTTTTTCATAAAGGTAAGCTAATCGAACATCAACCGCTTCTATATGCCAGTTTTCTATGGCGGCATGAGCCAGCATGAGCCAGACAGTCTCAAACCTAACCACAGAAGAGAATATTTGATTGAAATCTACTCCCTCGATCTGGAAGAAACCTTTTGCAACTAAATGTGCATGTTTTCAACCATCTGATTTGACATCAAAAACCCATTGGTTGTCAATGACCTTTCAGCCAGGTGGTTTGTCAACCAACTCATAAACATTGTGCTCTCATAGCATATCTAGCTCGCATCAACAAGTGGCTTTCCATTCCTCTTGTGCTGCAGGAGGTAGGGTTTGGATGTCTCTATAAGTCCATTCGCATAGTGGTTTATGTTCTGCAGAAGCATTAACCATGGGTATCACCTGTGACATCAGAAACATTGCTAATTCAGTGAAACCTGAAAAAAAAAGGCAAATGTGCCAGAAGTGCAAGTGTGTTTGTCAAGGAAATGGTCACTTTCTTCCCCATCACGACATAATCATTCAATGTCAGCTTCACTAAGTGGAGACATAGGGGGTGCAACTTCCATTTGCATTGTATTGGAATCAAGCTGACCAGGCATCTGACAAGATGGGCCAGGATCACCAATGATGTCACACCATTTAAACTCCTTGTTCACAACCTTTTCACTATTGACAGGATGTCAGTCATCACTGTAGACATTACCAGGCCAATTAGGCACATGGTGTTGTCATTCTGATTGATGGAGTGGAGGTGGAACTAAAGGTGGTGGTGGAGCATGATGCAGCTTACATGGAGGGGCAGGTGGCTCGGGCAAGAGGCAAGGAGAGGGGGTGTGAGGAGAGACCAGAGGAGGAGTGGGGATACGAGGCTGAGGGGGGTGCATGGGCTAATGTGTATTATCCTCAGTGGGAGGTAAAAGCTCAACCACTGTTTCAGAAAGACCAGTAGGTGGGTTCAAAGGTATGCATCCTGTACTAGAGATCAAGCACCTTGGTGCATGAGTACATTTTGGAAATAGCTCTTCATCAAATAACACATGAGCTGAGGTGAATACAACATTGTTAGGGAATCTCATGAATATAAAATTCTTAATGTTACCAGGGGCAATGCCTAGATATACCATTTATTCTGATTTGGGGGTGAGTTTATTTGCCTGCACATCCTGTGGGATATGCACAAATGCATCACATCTAAAGACACACAGGTGTGCTACATTAGGAGGAGCACTGTGAAGCACTTCATATGGTGTTTTCCAGTTAAGCCTTTTGTTAGACAGGCAGTTGTATAGATGCACTGCATCCAAAGACACACAGGTGTGCTACATTAAGTGAAGCACTGTGAAGCACTTCATATGGTGTTTTCCAGTTAAGCCTTTTGTTAGGTAGGTGATTGTATAGGTGTGCCACATGATTAAATGAGAACTCCCACCAACTTTCTGAACAGCAGGCATCATGTCACAGACTTTCTGACACATCTGACAGAGTCCGCATCATGTGCTCAGCATAACCATTTTGTTGTGGTGTGTGGGGGGCAGATTGATAGATTTCTATGCCCTCCTCCTTGAGCATTGCATCAAACACTTTGGATTTATATTCTCCTCCAGCATCAGACATCCAACCTTTGACCTTAGCATTGAACTGTGTCTCTGCCATTTTAATAAAGTTGCAAGCAGCTGATAAGGCTGCATCCTTAGTATGTAGGATAACAACCCATGCACCAGAGGAATAGTCGTCAACAAAGATGATCATGTATTTATATTTCGAATAGAATTGGGTAGGGAAGGATTTAAGGTCTGAGTGGACCAGTTCAAAGGGGTGTGTGAAACGACTCAAATATAAAGAAGTAAAGAGGAGAGGCGAATGACCACTTTGGTCCTTTAGAGGGAAGAAGCTTGGTTGAGAGGAAATCTCCAAGACTTCAAAGCTGGGGACTCCAGCCTCGAAGTCCTGGGGTTTATATACTATTCTTATTGTATGTACATGTTTGTGTAAATACCATAAAGAGACATCGTACCATGATAAGGAGAAAATACATGATTGGCTGATAAGAATGCATGAGTCATAAAGAAGCGTGTCCGTGAGAGAAAGAAGTAAGGAAGCATGCATCGTGTGATGGGCATGTGACACATGAGGCGTGATGTCATCATGACATCATAGATAAGAGATAAGGGTCTAGCCCTTGGGCATGTGACAAGTCATGTGACTTGTGGTCTAGACTGCTGACATAAGCAGTCACGTGTTTAAGTTATGATGGAAAATGTCTAAGTCCCGATGGCCTTGTGCCGATAGGGGTTTTCCTTATATAGGAGGTCAGGAGTTCGACTCCTGTCATGAACGAGTTTTTAAATAGGGAAAAGGAGCGTTCGTAACAGTGTGTAGCTCTATGCTCAGTAGGAGCAAAGGATCTGTTGGGGAGTTTCCCCTTTGCACATCCAGGACAGATCGAATCCTCATGGGGAATCTCAATATCAACTGGGAAGTTGCATGTGTGTTTGCATGCATGACAAAGATGGTCTTTTGATGAGTGACCAAAATGACAGTGGATTGTATCATAAGTGGGGGTGCTTAAGTTTAGAACATGCCCCTCATCAAGCAGTAACACATCAATGATATACATGTTTTGGCCATGATGGCCAGGGGTAAAGGAGGCAAGTATAGTGCCATCACCATAGGTGACATCTAGCTTGTACACATCTCCTTTGATCTTTGCTCCAGCACATAGCAGTTGTTCAAGGGAAATCAATTTTACACCACTGTTGGGTAGATGGCCAATATCATATAGATGAAGGAGTCTATCCTTTTGACTGTTTGGCTGTCTCCAGCAAATGAGAATCCATCCAATGCCCACTATGTATATTATTCCCACTGCAGTGCTGACTGGAATTCTAGCCTTTCTCTTGAGTTCAAGGTATTCAACGAAATCTGAATGCTCTGGAGTGAAATGTGTTGATGCACCTGAGTCAAGTATTCACATATCTGCATTATGGGAGTGTGCGCACTTGCACCTATGGCGTGTTTGTGCATCTTTTGCATTTTGGAATTTAGAATCATTTTCATCAAGATTTGTGTCATTTTCTTCATTTTGGGGTTTTGCACAAATGCACTTTGGGTGTGTTTGTGTTGCATTCTTACAAGAGCATTTCATCTTACTGGAGCTTGCTACATTGAAGCAAGTACACCGTGTGGTATTCAATTACTCAGTAGATACAGCAACAGTATCTACAATATTCAAGACTATACCAGAGTCAATGATCATACTATATACCTGCACTGTGTTTCCAAGGGAATCAAACATTGCAGGTGAGTGATGCATCAGGTAGTCTCAAAGAGATTGGACGTACAAGTTGTCAATGCCTTCCATTTCACCCCCCTCGGAGCCATACAAGTTGATGATATCTTCGTCATCAGGGAGCTTCACTAAGAAAGCTATGACTGGACTGATTGGTTCATCATCATCATCGTACTCATCATCCAGCTAGCGGCCGGGGCAGAGTGCATCTCACGCTTCTTACCACCATGACTGTTACGAACGCTCCTTTTCCTATTTAAAACTCGCTCATGTCAGGAGTCGAACTCCTGACTTGCTATATAAGGAAAACCCCTATCGGCACAAGGTCAACGGGACTTAGACGTTTTCCATCATAATTTATCACGTGACTGCTTACTCCAGCAGTCTAGACCACAAGTCACGTGACTTGTCACATGCTCAAAGGGCTAGACCCTTATCTCTTATCTATGACGTCATGATGACGTCACACCTCATGCCTAACATGCCCATCTCATGAGGCATGCTTCTTTACTTCCTTCTCTCACGGACACGCTTCTTTATGACTCATGTTCCTTTATCGTCCAATCATGTATTTTCTCCTTATCATGGTACGATGTCTCATTATGGTATTTACACAAACATGTACAAACAGTAGAATAGTATATAAACCCCCGGACTTCGAGGCTGGAGTCCCCAGCTTTGAAGTCTTGGAGATTCCCTCACAAGCTTACCATTCGAAGGACCGAAGTGGTCACTCACTCTACTCTTTATTTTCTATCTCTTGAGTCGTTTCAATGACAACGTTTGGTGGGAGGTCAAGGGACCTCAGCAGCGATGGAGGAGGTGGTGGTAGTGGCATTTTCAAGGGTGGCATCTAGCCTCCAGATCAACTCGCTCATGGGCTCAACACCCAGGTGGTGCACCAGGCTAAAGGCCTGTGGAATGTGTGGGTTGAAGGCAGGACCACCAGTTCCTTGGTAAAATTGTGCTGGCTGATGAGCCAGTAGACTGGGGTTGATGCAGGGGGTATGAGTGGCATTGGCACTCGTGTATACATGAGGGGCTTGAGCCAGCCAGGTGGCAGAAGCAATGTGGGCATTGGTATCAGCAGACTTCTTCTTTTGTTTGTGATGCTTTTTCTTTTCCTTCTCAGCAGGTGCAGCTGAGGAACCAGCTTCTGGTTGTGAAACCGAAGCAGTTCCAGCAGGCTTTTGTTGCTGTTGTTGGAAAGAGGGTGCCTTGCTCTGCTCATTGCGCTTCACTGCACTAATCTTATTGGCCTGATGACCTTTGCCTTGGAGACCCTTCATTTCCCACATGTGTTTGAGGGCCACTCTGATCTTCTCAACTGTTGGATCCTTTGGTTTGTTTGTGGTAGCATCAACCTTAAAGGTCAATGCTTGGATGGTGACATTATAGGTGCTAGGCACCTTTGCAAGCAACAACATACCTGCGATCTTAGGATCAAGCAAGTAGCTGGCGAAGGAGAAGTCATTCAGAAGGTTGTCAAAGTTTGTGAGGTGGGGGAGAGGATTGGAGTTGTCAGGCAACTGGTAGGCAAGCAGCTTCTTGAAGATAATATATGCAGATGAAATTGTGGACTTGTCATAATCAGTCTTGAGGGCAGCATAAAGCTTGCTTGCCACATCATAAGACCGAAACTTGGTTGAAATTGCAGGCGAACAGTGTGACAGGACCATGCTGACACAAGCATCATTGGCATTGTGCCATTTGAGGTACTGAGTGACAGCGTCAGGGTCTGTCGCATCTGCAGGTGCTGTGAGCCTGAAATTCACTAGCTCAATCGCCCAATGGACTTGTTGGACCTTGAGCGAGTCCTGGACTTTCGTCCACCAGACCTTGAAGTCTGTGCCAGTGAAGGTGGGGAGCAATGACATGGTGACTCTGAAGGATGACATTTTTGTAAGTTCTGAGAACAGGGCGAAAGAGTATCAGTAAAGTGCATCAACATGGGTTCCCCCTCATGAGGAGCTGAGATCTACTCATTTATTCTTTCGGACTAATGAGGTTCTTGCTCTGAGGTATCTGGTGTGATGGTGATGTTTCTTTTTACAGGATCAAGTCGTCAACACAACATCTGGGGCTCATAACCTGTTGAACTTGCAGGTTTCAGGTGACACGTATGAGGTGTCAAGCCTGTACTATGGCTTGTTGCAGCAAGCAGGGTACACACCAGATACACAACTTATCTAACTATGGATGTAGCACATTACTCACTGGGGATAGGGAGATGGGGTGCACTTGTAGGTGATGGTGTTAAAACAAGAAGTGTTATTTTCAGCGGAGTCTGAAACTCTACACTTATACTATCTACACTACATATTATGTAAGCCTTTCTCATATACATCAAGTACACTACTCAGGCTGTAGATAAGCATCCCTTAGTTAGTCGCTTTTAACAGTATCTTCAGATATAACTGTAGCCAAGTTACCAACTCTAGTTACCTCAGTTATGACTAGTCCCCATGCTGTGCAAGCCACAACTCAGACTGATCTCCATCTGAAACTCGGTTCTTGGCAATTGATCATATGCATGGTGGTAGGAGGGCATACTTGCATGCTGATGCAGAAGTTGAATTATTCTGTCTCCAATGATTGATGGGATGGAGATCAGTCTGAGTTGTGGCTTGCACAGCACGGGGACTAGTCATAACTGAGGTAACTAGAGTTGGTAACTCAGCTACAGTTATATCCGAAGATACTGAGGATACCGAACAGGACCTTAATGGCTTCAGTAATCTCGGCTAACTGCTGCCTAGGGTGGTAAAGAAGCTGGATGAAGCAGTTGTGATTGAGCGTGTGTGCGAGTGCATTTGCTTTCATCACATCGCAGCTTCGTGTCAAATGATCTCCAGATGTATGTGCAATGTTATCCATGAGTAGATCGTGTGAAGCACTTTCCCACTCATCACTCTCCTCATCCACCGAGTCACACCAGTGATCAACCTGCATCGCATCCAAGATACTTTCACCCAAGGTGTTTTCACGACCACTATAGAGGTTTTGAAAGTTATCTCGACTGAGACGAACACCTTCCTCATGATACCATTCATTGTGTTCACATAGGAAGTCGAGTAAAACTTCGATTCTTGACTTTGACACAAGCACGGGACGAAAACGTTCAAGGACCTCTCGTGTCGGTCGTATGTTTGTACCGGTGAACAGAACACAAATAGTATTTTTGATCTTGTCATATGAAGGCGGAAGTAGGTGACACAGATGAAGCGAGTCCTGAGGAAAGACAACAACATTACCTCTGTTAAAACGTTGAGAAGCGTCCTCTGGAACATACCCACTGGAATTTGTCATTGTCTTCGAATAGTGATGTGTCACAATAGACGAGCGACACCTGGAAATCAACATCAAATCAAATGGAGACGCACTCGACAACGCCGTGGAAACAACGTCAGGAAGTTGATCTTCTGCATAGTACAAGAAATTCGCTGGGGTGAGTTTTGGTTGTGAAGGGTTCGTTGACAGCAAACATCTTGCGCAGGTCTTACACATCCGTAAAGGTCTTCATTCACTGCAACTCAACATTCCATCTGGGTACAAAATAGCACGTTCGTACAGTTCGAAATCGTATGATCTAGGTTCAACGACGGAAGGTATGTAACATCGAATTTTGTAGCAAAGTCAAGTCGACCTTGTTAAGATCGACCTCGGTCAAGTCAGAGGATGGAGCGGAGACCGCGCATACCACACACGCAAACGAACAGAATCGAGTCGGTGACATCACGTCTTGCCATGTTCTTACGATGTCAAACTTTTCATCCTGCGTTTTCAAAACCGGGAACGTTTCCGTACCCGACTCAGCGTAAGATTCTTGGATCCGCTAAGAGGCTTCCACTCGACGACAATCGTCTGCATCCGTATACTGCAAATCAAGGCCCTTAAACGGTCGATTTTCTTCATCGCCGACGATCGCGATGACCCGCAATTCTTCGCAAACATTGGCAAGTAACCGAAAAAGAAAATAAGCTGGCGGGCAAAACATCTGTACAAACATGCGAATAAATTTGGTTCCAAACACGATTCTTAGTATACGAAGTCCCGTAATGTATGCTGTGACCATCAGCGATGACTCTGAGATGTTGCAAGGAAACAAAAGGGAACGATGAAAGAAACTGCCTCACATCTGGAACGAACACAGGCAAATGGGGGCTGTTTGGGAACAATTGGGAGTTATCGAATGGCTCCATGTCACATGCAATCAACTTGAAACCGATGTTCAAGTCATATACGCCGACCACGGAACGGTCGACATGTATCACAGGCTCCGAGGAGCATACGAACAACGCAACTCCCGGAGGACGACAAGTGTCTGAATCTGTAACAATTTTTTTGTTAGTCATCCAAGGAAACGAGGGAGAACGGGAAGCAGGGCTGACCTGCAAGAGCCATCGTGGTATCGACTATCACGGTCCTGCGGGAGACAGAAGTTGAATTCAAAGAGGGGCCCAAAGGGAACAGGACATGAGTCAGACGCGGCGAATGCCGAAAATCGTGGCTGTCCGTGTGGCGGTGAAACTTCATTGATTTTTTGTCAGGTGAAACCTGAACCCTAAAGGGTCCAGGAATACTATTTAATCTATTTCATATGTCTGAGTAAGTCACTCCACCTGGGCAGCTCACCTTGCATCACGTGCAGTCATATCACTGTCCAGAGTTCCAACAATTGTATTAGCCTTGTAAGGTTTCATCGGAGGTCTACAGTTTTTGTGATCTGATCCGAAAGCTTCGGAGCTCAATATTTTCAAGCGTCAAACCCTCTCATCATGTCTCAGGTGTCAGTAGCTTTAACAGCACTGTATATCCGACGGTACGTGTTTCAAACTTGATATGCTTTTTGCTCAAAGCAATAAATGAATTATATGATTTTAAGTTCAAATGTGATCTGAACATGCAGAAACTTCGACTCCCTTAAAAACAAAAATGAAATCACGTATCTGGTGGTCCTAACCTTATAATAATCAACTTAATGTTCACTGACTTTCTTCCCTGTTGTGTGGTATGCGCAATTATATTGCGGGAGAATTAGGGAGTTTGGAGGGCTACAGGTAAGTTGATAATCTCATATTATTCCCGAATAGAGTTGTCAATGCGATATCACTGTTAGACATGCTGGCTCTCAGTCGCTTGTCTGAATGGCATGTTGATCACAATCACGCATCATGCCATCCAAGGAGGCTCGGTATTTAAGAGGCCACAGAAGGTTTGGGAAGCTTCTGTCCTCATGTTCTGTTTGAAAGCACTCTTGTCCTTTATTCTGGTTAGTCTATCTGTTGGTGCGACGCCCCTCACGCGTACCACTGGCAAGTCAAGTCTCAGCTTTGTAACGAAGATTAATACCGATAGCCTTCTCAACGTGGCTGCAAGACCATGCCCGTGCCCAGGCTCTCAAGAGTAACATCCGCCACTTGAGAAAAACGTAGTAGGAATGCTAGTATCTCAAATGCTGTGCTAGCATATACTACTCAAGTTGGTGTCGGCAGTCCTCCAACCGACTGTAGTGGATCATTCGTCTTTAAGGGGCATACGAACTAAATAAGGGACCACAGACACCCTTGTGATTGATACCGGAAGCTCCAACACATGGGTCGGAGCCAATCCAAGTAACCCATACGTCCAAACCAGTACTAGTCAAGACACTGGCAACACTGTCGTATGTTTCTTGATACTACACGTTTGCGTAAGTTCTAAATGGTGGATTTAGTCGGTCCCATATGAATCCGGAAGCATCTCTGGAGAGGAATATACAGATACTGTCACGCTTGGTCCTGGCTTGGTTATCACGCAGCAATCCATTGGGGTTGCCAGCTCAGCAATTGGAATATTACCAAATTGCGATGGTGTTCTTGGTATCGGCCCTGTACGCCTTACTAAGAACACGGTCATCAACACGAACACAGTTCCTACGGTGGTAAATAACCTTCTCTCGGATGGTACGATCTTGGAAGAGGTTGTCGGTGTCTATTTTGTCCCAGCATCGGAGTCCAACAGTGGCGGTATGCTCACCTTTGGTGGTGTAGACGATTTAGTTACAACCAGCTCGGTGAAATACGTCTCGCTCACAATGACTTTCCCTGCATCTGAATATTGGGGCATCAACCAGTCGATCGCTTATGGCGGCACCACTATCCTTTCGGAGACTGCCGGAATTGTCGACACCGGGACCACATTTATCCAGATTGCTACGGGTGAGTGATTTATTAATACGGATCGACCGCTCCTTTGACATCTAGTACTTTTATAGAGGCGTACAACCAGTACCAGTCTTTGACAGGCGGCACGCTCGACTCCAGTGTTGGTCTGCTTGCAATCACGTCCTTGCAATACAGCAACCTCCATGTACTTTCATTCAACATTGGCAGGATGTCGTATGACCTTTCACCCAATGCACAAATTTGGCTGCGATCGCTCAACACGGCAATCGGAGGCAGCTCTGGTTCCATTTACCTCGTCGTCACTGATATTGGAAGCAGCGAGGGGTCCGGGTTTGACTTCATCAATGGGTACACCTTCCTGTGCGTTCTCGATTTTGTGCTTTCTTCGTGTGTGATGCTGAGCATCTTACAGCGAACAGTATTATAGTGTCTTCGATACCACCAACGGCCGAGTGGGCTTCGCCTCCACTGCATACACCGACGCAATTACTAACTAGTCTTATTTTCAATCACATAATCACCTGTGGACGAACTACGTATGGAATACATTTGTTGTTTTATCTATTTGATCATCGTGATGGAATTGTGTGCGACGTTCTGCTTTCGCTGAGACTTGAGATAGTAGATTAAGACTCACTACAAACAGTGTCAAACTGAGGTCGTATGTTGCTTTTATTGCTATGAGATCCGAGTTAGCACTTCCGGAAAAAGGGGTGTGCTCGTTGGTTGACGTGATCTCCAGGAGCAAACATTTTTCGCTCATGCGCCACCCAAGTAAAACTCGAGAGTGGACCTGAATCTCGCCTCCCACATTACGTTACAAGCCTGCTCCACATCAAAGTTAAATGGCTTCTCACTGCAATTGTGCTACTTGACCAAACAAGGTACATTTGTAATGACTCTCTGTCATCGATACAGATGATCGTGGATAATTATTATCCCGTTATCTCTAGAAACTTCAGAACGCAATCAAGTCCACTCAAAAATGTGTCTCCGATACCTTGTACGTCGATTTGTTCTTCCTTCGCGGTATCTTGAATATATCCGTCGTCCCCGTGCCCGTGCTCATACCAGTGTGGGTGCCCAAGCCCACCCTGATCAATCTCCTCTATCCGCGATACATGGCCGAGTGGTAGAAAAGCGACGCCATACCGAGGCAAGACCTCCCTAAGAACCAAATTTTGCAAATATACTATAGAGAAGGACGATTCGTCAGCGCGTATCAAAAGAAAGACGAATCAAAAGTTACTGCCTTGTGCATTGAAGAGCAATGTCCACGGATCTTCAAGTATGGAGGCGTCCGCACCGCCATCGACGTTCACGAGAGCCAAGAGGTGCAACACGAGGATGCCTTCTCGTTTTTGTCGTTGGTATGCCGAGGATCGTGGGCGAGCACGTCGGAGAACCATCTGCTGCAACATGGACTCGGCAACACCTTGCTCCGGCAATTGATACCAGCTGCTTGGCCACAGTAGTCGTTTTCCTCTTCCCGGATTTACCTCTTCTCGAATGGACTGCACGAGTTGGAATAAGTCGGGAAGAAAACGCGAGACAGTGAGATGAACTGCCACGTTCAGCATTTCGAGTGCGCCAGGGACGATCGATTGCACATGGTACGTATCGGAGTGACTTGAATGTAGATGACTTGCCTGGACATAGTCGGGAACGTCGCGCAAAAAGGACCAGTTGCCAGTATATGTCTCACCAGGTGCACTCAGAGGACCACGCCCTAGGATAACGACATGCGCTCTCCGCGCAGTTGCAAGCCAATACGTCTCGCGCAATCGGATACCTGTTAGCCGATCGACGAATGGTAGGTTGTACTCCCAGGAAGATTCGTTTCGCGAGGATAGAAGCGTGTCCGAGACGATGTAGGTGACGATTGCAGACCTAGTCTCTACGAGCGCTTGTGTCGACGGCGATTTGACGTATCGCGGTTTAGGTACACTGTGATGAGCGGGATCGAAGGGTAGACAGATGTGGTGGTGTGTGCAAAATTCGTGGTAAGGGCAAAGAAATGGTTTCCCTTCGGCGCGTTCTTGGTGTCGGAGGAGGTGCAGATGAAGGTGGTAAATTTGCTCGCCACCGATCATGGCGATCCGTTTTCCCGCAAGAGAGGTGCACAAGTCGGTGTCATTTCCGAGTCGTTGCATGTCGTCGAGAGTTTCCTGCAGTCGTTCCAACTTTGCGCCCCCGGAATGATGGACGGCATTCCATCCAGCAGTGGTCCGCAGTTCGTCGTCGAACTTCGCGAGAAGGTCTCGCATAGATTCGTGCACAGCGTCGCGCGCAGCTCGAAGTGCGCCTTGGATGAGCAAAAGAGAACGACGGTCGGATAAGCCCAGCGGCTGTACGCATGCGAATCGCCAAGCGCAGAAAAGGACAAGAAAAAGACATGGAATGATACTAATTATCCGTCTTCCAACCATATCGACCGTTCGTTTGGAACGTTGAGGGTGATTGAACGAACACTATCGAGCGCCGGGAATTTCCGGTCGTTATCGTGAGTTATCCTACTAGATGACACGCGTTTGATTCTCTTTTTTCATAGCACCTTGCATGCTCTACGACCCCCACACAGCAGACATCAAAACTCAGTAGTTTAACAATGCCATATATCCGATGGTACGTGTTTCAAATTTGATATGTTTTTTCCTCAAAGCAATGAAGGAATCGTACAGCTTTCTCCAAATGTGATCTGAAGATTCGATTCTGAACGCATGATCCCTTGAAACAAAGATGAAATCACATATCTGGTGGTTCATAATCTTACTATGATAATCGACTTGGTGATCGCTGACTTGCTTCTTGTTGCGCAGTGCGTGCACAGCACTGTGCGACGCTCCGCAATTATATTGCGGGAGAATCAGGGCTACAGGTTTCATAATTCCCGGATAGAGTTGTCAACGCGATATCTCCGTCAGACATGTGGACTGGAAACCGACTCTTCACCATCTATGTGGGATGTTGATCATAATCGTGCATCCCGTCGTGCCATTTCATGAGGTTGGGTATTTAAGAGGCCATGAGAAATCTGGGAAGCTTTAGTCCTCATGTTCCCTTTGAAAGCACTCTTGTCCTTGATTCTCGTTAGTCTATCTGTCGGTGCGACGCCCCTCACGCGTTCCACCGGCAAGACGAGTCTCAGCTTTGCAACGAAGATTAACACGGATAGTCTTCTCAACGTGGCCGAAAGGGACCGCGCTCGCGCTCAGGCTCTCAAGAGTAAAGTCCGCCACTTGGGAAAACGTAGTGGGGATGCTAGTATCACGAACGCTGTGGTAGTATATACCGCTCAAGTTGGTGTCGGCAGTCCCGCAACCGACTGTAAGTGGATCGTTTGTCTAATATGAATCACAAATTAAACAAGGTACCATAGATACCCTCCTCATCGATACCGGAAGTTCCAGCACCTGGGTCGGTGCCGGTATGTCATACGTCAAAACTAGCACCAGTCAAGACACCGGCAACACTATCGTATGTTTCTTAGTGTCACACGTTTGCGCTAGTCCTAAACGGTGGATTTAGTCGGTCTCGTACGGATCTGGGAGCTTTTCTGGAGAGGAGTATACAGATACTGTCACACTTGGTTCTGGCTTGGTCATCACGCAGCAGTCCATTGGGGTTGCCAGTACAGCCAACGGATTCCAAGGTGTTGATGGTATTCTCGGCGTTGGCCCTGCCGACCTGACGCAGGGTACGGTCAACAACACGAGCACGGTCCCTACGGTGGTGGATAACCTTCTCTCGGATGGTACGATCTCGGAAGAGGTCCTCGGTGTCTATTTTGTCCCAGCATCGGAGTCCAACAGCAGCGGTACGCTCACCTTTGGTGGTGTGGATGAATCAGCCACGACCAGCTCGGTGAAATACGTTTCTCTCACGACGACTTCCCCTGCATCTGAATATTGGGGCATCAACCAGTCGATCGCCTATGGCGGCGCCACGATCCTTTCGGAGACTGCCGGAATTGTCGACACTGGGACCACCTTAGTCCTGATTGCCACGGGTGAGTGATTTATTAAAACGGATAGACCGACTCCTTTGACATACAGTGACTTTACAGAGGCGTACAACCAGTACCAGTCTTTGACGGGCGGCACGCTTGACTCCAGTGTCGGTCTGCTCGCAATCACATCCTCACAATACAGTAACCTCCAGACGCTTTCGTTCAACATTGACGGGACGTCGTACGACCTTTCACCCGATGCGCAAATTTGGCCGCGGTCGCTCAACACGGCGATCGGAGGCAGCTCTGGTTCCATTTACCTCGTCGTCACTGATATTGGGAGCAACGAGGGGTCCGGACTTGACTTCATCAATGGGTACACCTTCCTGTGCGTGCTTGCTTTTGCGCTTTCTTCGTACGTGATGCTGAGGATCTTTTTACAGCGAACGGTATTATTGCGTCTTCGATACCACCAACAGCCGAGTTGGCTTCGCCTCTACTGCATACACCGACGCGACCACTAACTAATCTTAATTTCGATCTCATAGTCGCTTCGCTCTTATAGTTGATTCTTGAAATTTCCGACTTTTATGTTGAGTGATGTGTTTTGTCTTTTCACTGTATGGGAATTGTGAATGATGTAGGACAGCTTATCCTTGCGAGCAGTCCATTTCAACTGCCAAGGCAGTAGTAAGAGTGCAATGAAGCGGTAGTCCGTGCTGATTACTATATTCCACCATGAAAAAGAGAGCATCCCAAGATCAGCGAGCGAACACTTGGAGACCCTGAAGTAAACAGACGCATACTGGTGGACGAGCAGAAGCTATCATTACAAGGTCGCGTGGCCTGCCAATACACGATCAAGATTCAAAGTCATATTGCTTTCCAAAGAACCAGAACGGAACAGCGTACGTACGCATTGTCGATGGCCATTCAGCCAGACACATCATCACTAGAGGAAGGGCCGCACTTCGTCGGCACTCGGCAGGAACCTTGTTCACAGTTCTGAGCGAAAACCGTGAATTGTAGCGTAAAGTAGTTCGGCAACTATTGTTCTGACAGTAGAGGAGACTCTACACAGTAACTCACTCAGAATGTCTGTATGAAAACGAATGAAAATTGATGCCTTCATTGCGAGTTTGAGTGATGTCCAAATAAGAAAAGTCGTGCTATCACAGCTCAGGCTCGCACCTGTCTTATATCCAGCCATATCCGATACATCCAACGGACCTGATTTGCCTAGACGCAGCCATACAATGTAAGTGCCTGCTGCACCTGTGGTCTGACTGACTTTTTTTGGACTTCAGTAGCTGACTTGAGCTTGTCACAACAATGCGGTTCGTTCGTGGCTTTGATGGGCTACTTGGTGCGCTTCTGGGCTGGTGTGGATGGCATAAGTATATCAGTCGACCTACGCTTGCGCTGTTCGCACTGATTCACTTGCTTTTCAGTTGGTGACTTCATGTCGACTTGTGTTGACTTATTGCAAGTGCTGCTTATTGTGCCATACATCTGGCACCCATTCCCATGGTATGTGGTACCCTCATCATTACCATCATGACAGTCCTAGCACCTCCAGGCGTCTGTAAGCACGCTGGCTTACCTAGGTCCCATAACTAGTACATATACCGTCCGCAGTACTGAATGCTAGCCATTCAGTATTCTACCTTTTGGTGTAACGGCTAAGCGTGCGGCAGGCTGGTCTCTTACAGCGTCTCCGCCAACTCCTCGTTTGACCTGCTCACCCAAGTAACCTCTAGGCTCAGCATTTCGATGCACTGTGCAGCGCAGCTGTGCAGTTCGGGTGTCTCGGGTTGCTGTTGGTACTGCTTGGCATGGGCGTCTCACCATCCGGGTCACACAATTCATGTTCAGCCCTCCTAGGTGAGTCCATCCACTCGGCTTGATCCGGCCGTTTGTGCGATCGTTTTGACATGTTGCACAGCTTATTTGGTCAGTCCTTGGTGTGCTCTATGGCGGTCAAAATGCACATTTACTCAGCGCGCACCTTTTGTGAATAGCGCGCACCTTTTTCGTGGTTAGCGCGCAACTTTTGCGAATAGCGCGCACCTTTAAGGAAATGAGTCGGACAGCGCGCAAGTTTTGGAGCGGTAATAGTAATGTGCGCACAAGATTAAGTTGGAGGTAACTTGATAGCGCACCGGTGGCTCCGTCACCATTATATTACAATATTGTGTACGAAAAAACAAACGTATGTACAGTTAGATCGAAGACAGATTGAGTGATACTACAGTGAGAAGCGCCTAAATGACTCGCGAATATGCTCGTCTGTCTGGTAGTCAACTATTTGCATCACTGCGTTATCCTGTAACTTCTCCTCTCTCTGAAGGACAGTCGAATTCTTAAGAGTAACCAAAATCGACTCATTGCAAAGAGTACATATCCCCGGAATTTGGCCAGCTTCCTCAAAAATGGTCAGCAACTGGCTGCTTTGACACGGAGTCTCTGGATGGAGCAACTGTCGAGCAATACCATTCCACCACTCTCCCCTCCAGGTCAACATACATTCACCTGGTGTTTCACAACTGGGTGACTGCGAGAAGGAAGGTTCTGTATATGCAATTGCACGGTGAAGATCTGCAATGGTGGCCTTTGCTATGACAAGGGTGTGATAATAGTCAAGGCCCATGCGATGGGCCTCGAGACAACTGATAGAAGCCAATGGTCGTGCTAGAAGCTCACGAAATGCTGGCACGACCCATTGGTCAACACGATATAGTCGACCAAGTTGCAGCTTAAGCGACTGATCAATTGATGGCATACGGTTCAGTTCAGAAACTGCGAATTGAAAGCCAACATCATCTATGTCAAAGAAGCTGGATAGCTTGAGAAGTGCGACCAAGTATTCTTGTCGATTTTCATCGCCAGCGAAACTAGTGAAAAAAACATCTAGTAAGTGCATGGTCTAGTACAGAAAACGTACCCGCCGAACAAAAATGTCAGTAGATAGTCAAAGTCACGTCGAGAAATCCCTGGCAATAGGATGGTATTTTCATCGCAATACCCCTCTGCACTTGGGCTAGATGACGAGGACTCTTGCTGAGGAAGTGAAAGTAAAGACTCTAAAACCGGTGACCATAGGGCAAGAACCCCAGGGTAAAGCTGATAAATCGTCTCTTGTAATGGCTCACGGATCTATAAAGGTAAGTTTTCACTAATAGCATATAACGATGAAGAAAGACACACCAGAAAGGTAACCAAACCATCTTTAAAATAGAACTCGGGGTGTTTCTCACACGGCACAGACTTGGATTCTGTCGCTGCATGACAGGTGCAATGATTTTGACCTTGGCTCAGCGCTGGCACAGTCATAATGATAGTAGTTGAGCAAGAGGCGAGCTGGATGGTGGTCAGCGTGGATGAGCATTGAAAAACCAGAGAGAATGTGGTGTGACTTGTGTGAGGTGAAATGTGAAAGTATCCAATCATGTCACAATCATGCTACTTGTCACTCCTCCGACCCCATCCGTGTGCCCTGAACTGTTTGGCTCAGTCCTGCCCTCTTTCCCACTTGCCCCAAGAAGTTTTTTTTTTCACAACATGGTGAATTTTATGCAACCTCCGAATCTTGCCTGCCTGGTTTGTCATGGCAGGCAGCTTGCCAGTTGATCTTTGCCCTTTCCCAGACCTCCCAGACTGGATCTACTGGACTGCGAATGCTCGCCGTGCACATGAAACCCTTCAAGGTGCATATCAACATGCAGTTCAAATTCTACAAGAAGAAAATGGTGATCTAATTTGCCTACGAATTTATGCTGACCAGGTCGATCATCAAATGGTGCTGTTGTTAGAGGCCCTTCAGCATGAGGTGAATGATATGCATTGGATTACAGCATGTGCTTGCCAGATTGGTGAGCTTTTGTGCATGCTTTGAAATGCTATGCTCTCTGCAGCAGATCGGTGAGACATCTTCTTTTATGATGCTGATACTTTACAATTTCACAATTTACGCTAGTGACAAATCAACAGCCAATGTTATCAAGGTTACTCTGGTTCAACAGCACCCCTCTGGTCCAAATGGAGGTTGACTGCCGCTTAAAATTGATCATGACTGGCTAAGGGATGCTGTGTCATCATGCTGGCATATTCCATTGCAAACTCTGGTGAAGATGCTTGGAGTACATCAAAACACACTTCGTAACCATTTACGAGTGCATGGCTTAGCTGATGAACACTTTTCAACTATACCTGATGAGGATTTAGACATTCTTGTTATGCTTGTGCAACGTCTAGTCCCAGTGTGTCCTCAAAGGCGACACAAAGTCCTATAGATCCGAAGGGTTCTCTACTGAGACTCGAGACTCAGGCAGGATGAGACTAAACACTGCGTATAATTGTGCAGATCTAGCTGGGGAATACACAAGACAACTACTAGCTATTTATACAGTCTGGAACCACCTCAGAATGGAAGGGTGATGGGACAGGACACATGGTACATTACAGCGGCCTTGTGGATCAATGGTAAGAATGGGAGAACACTGCCACCAGAAGGAGGATGACAGGAGGAGCGGAGGTCCGTGAACAAATTGGTTCTGGAGACACATGGTAAGAGTTACAAAAGTGGAATAAGGGAGGAGCAGGGTGAATCAAGAATAGGAATCTTCATATGACCATATGGAGCATGGTCTTCAGGGAATAGAGTCCAATAGCATTCTAGGGGTAGTCCGTTCTC
>JBBPMJ010000521.1:0-23376 GCA_038090255.1 Austroboletus niveus | reverse complement strand
CACCAAGTTCATGAATACAACGAACAAAAGAGAAGAAAGCTGAAATGCCCTACGGAATACGGACAGCGCCGCCCAACGACTCGTACGCTTTCAGCCTGAATTCACTTGACCTGATGTCTTCGTCCAGGCTGTCCAACAAAGCCTCGTATGCAGGAGGGACGAGCGCTTCCACTTGAGGGCAGATGTCCTCGATACCAAGGGCTTCTTCGCTCTCGTACATGTGAAGCATTCTGTGAAACAGGGTGGGCGAAATACAACGCATCAGGAGCGCAAGACTTGCTAGAAAGCATGCAACCTTTATCATCATTGTTCGGCGGCAGGTAGTAGTCGAATGTGAGGACGTTTGTAAAAGCTTTTGATCAAGGGCACCTTGTTCACAGTCGAGCTTACCTGTCGACGGCACTGGCATGGTTGCGTGCAATGTGGAACGAATACTTGAGTGTCGACACCTCCGAACAAAGTTATTGCCCATAACTTCAATTTACCACGGCCACCGTGCCTCGTCTTCTCTTATCGATATCACTCGTCGTGTCCCCGCCGCGTCAGGCTGTAGTCCCGTCCTCGCCCGTGCGGACATGTAGGAAGCCGGAAAAATACCTCAGTTCATGAAAACGTTCAGTCAGACTTGTGGAGGCCAGAAAAGCCATTGTGAATTGACGATTCTATAGCAGAGAATGTGCCAGTCAAAGGAAGAGCCCACTGTACAGAAAAACTAACAAGACAGCTCGTGACTGTCTTCCTCATTCAGGTCTTAAGCTCACCCTCTCCTCGGCTGACCACCTTCACCACGCCCGGAAGCCCAACCTATGTCGTTGCCGTTTTGCCTCACCCTCATTACATTCAACTGCTGTTGCCTTGACCCACTGTGTTATGACCCCCGTGTTCACCCCTCAAGGCCTCATGTCCCCGCCGTCGCCAACTCCTACCCTTCTCGCCCTCGCCCTCAACTCTATGCTTGTGCTTGTGCTTGGTGCCCTGACTCATCCATCTCAGCCCTCTATATTCACGTTACTATGGCCCCTGCATTTTTCTCGCAATCTCGCAGCATGCTCGCTTGCCATCACACTTGGTTCCAGGTCACTGCAGAAGAGCGACCGTCGTGCACTCTCAACATGGAAGCACGTAACAGTCGGGCACCATGTCGGCCGAGTTACCTCAAGCATTGGTCAAATCTTTGTTCGTATATCTCGGTTTGGAATCCGATATCGGAGTTTGCTTGTTTGTTGTGGGCGATTGAAAGCCCTGGACCATGCCGCGGCGTGTGGCTGTCTGTGCCAACTTCAGATCATCGGAATGACTGCCGGGTGGTTGAATAACAACTTGGATGTTATCAATTCAGTTTCATAGGCTGCAGGATTGAACGACACTGAATTCAATTCGTTCATTAATTATGATAAATTGTTACGAAATATCTGAAACGTCAGGTCAGCTTTGCAGGACTCACTCCAACACGTCACTTTGATCTGCATTGAGTATCAACCTGGTGAGGAACCGAATCTGCTCCAAGAAAGCTTCGGCCCGCATAGCTATAATTATGGTACCGAGTCAGAGCAATCCACAACACGAGCAAGCACACGCGACCTTCGTTAACGGTGTGTACGCCGTTGAAAGTGTCTGCGCCACCCCGGTGACTGTATCGGAAGACGTGTTTTGTCAGATTCCAATAATGTATCGTATCTATACCATGTTCGTCACATTGGCATGCATTTCTGCCAGATCTTCTGCGCACCTGTATTCCCTGTAACACGATTTCAGTATATTCAAGAGAATCGAAAGGTAACCGGACTAACCTGTGGAGAGTCCAGGTGAGACAATGGAAAACATCGGAAGCTCATCCGTGCGGAGATGGGTCTGAAAGGTCGATCGGATTGTTCTCGACAAAATCTCGAAGGGGCCGCTCCTTGTCGTAGGCGTCACGGGTGCTGGCTCAACAGAACTATTAAAAGCCTCAGAGAGGCGTATAATCCCATGTGAAGGACCCTGTAATTCCAATCTCTTTCCAAAGGCCTCAAGAGTCATATTGTGCTTTCCAGCAACGGGGAGCGTCAAATCGATCAAACGACCTTTCACGTCGGTGAGCGAACCGTGATCAGCGACACGGTAGTTTGCGATCGCCCATACTGCCTCCGGAAGAGCATTCACTTTGATACCCCCACCAACAAGGTCTACCTCGATATATCAACTTTGAAAGAGTCAGTAAAACATACTGTTTGGAGCCCACCGAATGCCTGTGTAGTTCCTGACAAGGCGTAAAACACAGGGTCAAAGTGAACGAGACGATTTTCCAGTTCTCTCAATTTCTTGTTACTGATTTTTGATTGCGATACAAGCTTTTTCAATGATGCTGGGAATCCTGCGTCGTATTTGGCACGACATTCCAGGCTCTGGTAGTATGGTCTTCCTCGGATCAACTCGGGTTCGTTCGGATGATCCTCTAGCTCGGTAATCAAGTCAGCCAAGACACCGATTCCCTTATGTATTTTTATGAGCTCTGCGAAATGAAAATAAGTTGCTCAATTCCTTACAGTGTGTTTCGGAGGCCTGCTGGAGTGCCCACCGGGTGTTAACACTTCCATACGGACATCCAAGTACCCTTTCTCAGTCACCGCGGGCGTGGCAAATACTGTTCCGTGCAGGTTAGCATATCCTCCTGCAGAGTCCACATGCGAGTGTGAGACACAATCACCCTATTCTTATAGTCATTTGAAACTTACCTCCTTCATCGACGAGCATGGCAAGTGAATTGTGGCCATAATTGTCGAGAATGTATTCCCTGATTGCACCTGCACCCTATATAACCTTCAGCCCAAAAATGTGAGCAGAGAGAAAATGTTGCACCATTAGACCTGAGCACTCTTCATCAATACCAAAAGACAAAAGGATAGTACGAGATGGTACAAAACCACGCTCCAATAGCGTTTCAACGACCGTTCTTAAAAGTCGTCAAAAATGATCGAGTTCCCGAATCCGACTTACAAACTTCCAATAACACCCGGCTTGTCGTCACAACTTCCCCTACCCCAGATCCATGTGCCATCATAATAACCAGAAAACGGAGGGTGGACCCATTCATCGTATGTGGCAGGATTGACCGGAACAACATCCATATGAGCGGTAAGCATAAGGGGTTTGATGTTTTCGGTGCCCTTCCACTCATAGACCAATGCATATGTATTCACTTTGGTACGCTTGAGGTTCGCGTGGCTGGAAGAGAATTTGTCAAGTGTATCAAGTTGGATTCGTGCTATGCTCACACTCTTGGAAAGCGTGATTCTAGATAGCAGTGTAACTTTGCATAGACTTCCCACCGAGGATCCTCTGTGGGCTTCCCAAGATCGTCGAAAGACTCTGTACTGACTCGGATATACACGCACCAAGTTCGTCAGCACCGCAACATAGAGGAAGGTGAAGCGTCTCACGGAATGCGGATAGCGCCACCCAATGACTCGTACGCTTTCAGCTTGAACTCACTTGAATTGAACTCTTGATCAAGGCTGTCCAGCAAAGCCTCGTACGCGGGAGGAACGAAAGCCTCGACCTGAGGACAGATATCCTCCAAACCGATGGTATTTTCGCAAGGGAGAATTATGTCGCGGAACGATAGGACGGGGAAAACGTATTGCACCAAGAGAACAAGACTCGCTAGTAGAATGCATGCGAGTTTTAGCCACATTGATCTGTGGCAGGCTCTGATTGGCTGTAGAGACTTTTGTAGAAACCTTTGATCAAGAACATCTTGTTCACGGTCAAACTTGTCTAAGTTTGACGGCAGTGACATTACTGCGTGCGATGAGGCGACAAGTCGCTGGGTCCTCTCGATCATCGATCATGCACATGTTTATCACTCCACGTGATCTTGCCACTTGAACCACGACTACGTCATCAACCGTCAGGTCCCTGGAATCCTGCTAGCGCTGCAGCCTTGATCGTGCTGATTTTTGAAACCTGAACTTCGGCTTCCAGGAGATGAGGTCGCTCTTCAAATGCTTATGTAAGTTTCAATGTATATGTTTGTTTCTCCACTTCACGCACAATACTTTACTGTTTTTTCTTTCTCTAGCCCCAAAGCAACTTAAAGACGTTCCCGTACCAAACGAGATATACTTCTACATCTTCGAATTCATTTCGCCTCCCACTCTATATCTAGCTCATGACCAACTCGTGACCTCTCCCTGGTGTGCAGATTCTTTGCAAATTACGCCCTCCCCCGCATCTATAAGAAATTTTATATTTGCGGTGACCTTTTTTACCCTTCTTTTGTTCACTTTCCTCCTTTTTATTTGCTCGAAACTCCGGAAGATGAACTCCTCCACAAGACGAGCAACGGAGCCGTTTTGTGCGCACAAATTACAGCCAACCAATCGCTCGCACTTTCTCTCGCCGAGTGTGTGGAAGTCTGTGATCTCACCAAATTCTTTCTCTTTGAAGTTCCCGTGGTGCAGAGGGAGACGCAGACGCAGACGCAGACGCAGCAGGAGGAGGAGGAGGAGGAAACCAAAGCTGCGATGATGCGGTTCGTGAGCATGTGCCTCGATGCCATGTCTCGTATGAAGAACGTCAAAACTGTCTCGTTTACGAAATGCTTCGTGGTCAAGGAACACTGGCACGTTATTGGAACAATGACTTTCCTTGATGGGCTTATGTTTGATCAGTGTAACTTTTCGGGCTTTAGGAATGTTCCTGCAGATGTCGAGCCCGAAAAAAGGGTCAAAAGAAAGGTCTCTCATCTCAATATTACTGGTCACTATTCAGACTATCGCCACCTATTTGCGGCCATCGATCGACAATCCCTGCGTACGCTCACTGCAGACCGCCATTTTATCGAAGCCGTCGATTGGCTTCCCAGTTCAAATATCAAAGAACTCTGTTGTGAGGATGTGAAGAACATACCCGACGTCATCGCACGGGCACCCCGATCTCTCGAGATGTTATCGATCTTAGACGTGCTGATAGGCATCAAAGGCACGGACGTGTTCCGTGATCCTGTATGGAGGAACCTGTCTTGTCTTCGTACGCTCTCACTCGGCTTCTTTTTCATAAATGCGAACACGAACGTGAGTTTGGAATATCGATTCGCAACTCGAACACGGTTTCATCCCCCGAGTTTTCCAGTTGATCACCGCACCCTTGGATATCGTCCGATTCCTTCCCAAGCTAGAGTCGCTCACGATATACAACAAGTTTAGTCGGCCGATCTCGCCACCGATATCTGTTGGACCTGTTCTTTCCGAGAAAATCGATCGTGCGTCGAGTCTGACGTTTGTGAAGGTGGGCAACCAAGTTTTTTTTCGTTTACTGGACGGAGACTGGGGTCTTGAAGTCGACGACGACTCGGATGAGGAGGAGCGTGTACTTGGAACAGCTCTCTTTTTTTATTTTGTAGTTTTTGGGAGTGCAACAGAAATTTTTCGTTTGTCCGATCGATTTCGCAGGGCTGAACGTTTGAACGACCATTCCACTACACCAGACCATTTCAAAATGTCGTTTTTGGGCTGCCAAAACAGAAGAGTCGCTTGGTTGTTTTCAGTCATGAACGCACCCGGGGTGAAACGTGTGTGCTTTGTGCAACTTGAACATATTGCTGAGAGAAACGAATCATTTTTCCAGGTGGACATTTCTGCAGTGGCCTCAGACCTCACCGAGGACCGCGCGCTCAGCCCCCCGGTCCTAGGACGCGCAGTCCTACTACTAATGGTAAATGACGCGGACGCTCGATCGATGAAATGCCACATCGACCAGTGCACGATGTCGTGCGGCAATAATACACCGATCTGCGCCCACGGCTTCCTTTTATTTTTCGTGTGCGCATTTCTCTAGACACAGCACTGGCAACTCATCAAGTGCTATCAATCTCCAAATGTCGATCAGCGCCTGCGTCCACTTAGGAAAGCGACCCGCCTACGCTAGAAACTTAAATGCATGCATTCTAGTCTAAACACGCATGAAAAGTCTACAAGTCTATGTTCTATCCAATATTAGATACGGATTACCATACGTCTGTCCATCATCAGAAGGTAAAATGGGCATCGCCCGGTCGACCTATCGCGGTCATCTATTCGGTAAATCAGTGCCCAATGGTAACTCGGAGCACATGGGAGGGGTGGATGGCGATACGAAGCCGCGCCAGGTTCGGATGCACACATCCTTACTCGCGGCTCACGTCCCTGAAACCAAGACCGTGTCAGCACACTGAATCACGGGAAAAACGATGCCATGAGTCAGACTAGGGCGGAAGGAACCAGCCACCGTGATACGCTTAGACAGCATCGGCGACAGTGCGTATGCAGTTGCCTAGACACATCCAGTGCGGTGCTCAAGACAGCGCCGACACACTGCAATGGCTCATTTCACCGCGTCACATCGCGGATAGACCGGCCCGCCCAAAGGGGTAGGATTTCGTGGTAGGAATCCTAGGATTCACTGATTTACTCACCGGCCAAAGAACTTAACTCGTAGCCAATCACCGGCAACTAAAGCACGGTTTCGGAGCGAGAAGAGCGTACTGATATAGGCACTCCGCCAGAACAAAAATGTGGCCATGCCTCCGCTGGCCCACTAAAACGAAGTTTGTAAGTGTCGGATAAATAAATGGACAACGCACCTCTCGGCCAAAAATAGGCAGATCAGCAATCGCTTTATCAGAGCCGATGTAACTGGAAAAAGGCCATCAGTGGCTTAAAGATGAACCGGGATCCCAACTCACGCCAAAGAGCCCTGGTGACTGTAGTGGAACGGATTCAAACGCATTTTGTCAATCTTCTTTTGGAGCTTTTCGATGCGCTTCGTCGTCTCGTCGTCGAGCTGTTTCCCATCCTTGACAGTCGAGATCTTCTTGACCTCGTCCTCGAGAGCATCGCGTTGCGCGATCAATTTAAAGATACGGGCAAGGTAAGCACCTTGCTGAGAAGCTACTTGAGCTGTTGGAGCATACGACGTAGAAGTACAGTCTCCCAGAGCGAAGATGGACGGTGCACCGAGCATTCGGAGGTGATCTGGAAGGTGAGGAATATGATCTGATCGAAGACACGAACAACATACTGTCGACGATAATGCCTCGTTTGTTGGTTTGGTCGCTTGCCAATTTGGCCATGAGATTCCTTGTAACAGGCCGGCTGGTATTTCCAGCGGCCCACACGACGAGACCGCAATCGACTTGCTGCTCTAGAGCATCTTTCGACTTGAGGGTGACAGAGGTCGGACTGACGCCTTTGACCTAGTTGGATGTAAATGTCATGTGTGTGTACGTGGGAAAAGAGGGCATACCATTGTTCCGGTCATGATATCGATCTTGCTCTCCTTGAAAGTGTTTTCGGTGTATATGATGAGCTCTTTGCTAAACATTGGAAGGACGCTTGGGAGTGCTTCGACGAGAGTTAGGCGCATATAGGGATGGAGTTCGGGATACCATGATTTGAGATCTTCCTGTTTCGGGTAAGAAACAATGATAAAGGTACGAGTGGAGATAACGCACCTCGAGGAAGTCGTGTAGTTCACCGGCGACCTCGATACCCGTGGGACCGCCGCCTACGACGACCTGTGGGCAAGGTGAGGTGGAATGGCAACAGAGATAATGGATTTACCATGTGCAGCAAGCGACGTTTTTCTTCCTCTGAAGTACCAGGGAACGCTGCCGTTTCTACGCAATCGAGGAAGCGTCTTTGCATCTGAAATTGGGTAAGAATGAGGCATGTATGCGTGTGGTGTACGAACATCTTCAGCGTCAGATATCTCCTTCATGAAGCAGGCGTTTTCCTTTACGCCGGGGATGCCGAACGTCTGTGTCTCTCCGCCGACGGCGTACACAAGATAGTCATAATGTATGGTGCTGGTTGGCTCGAGGGGACGGAGGGGAGAGGAATCTAAGAGCGGATGAGAAGACGAGGAGAAATGAGAGGATATCAAGTACCTGTAAAAGTGACTGTTTTTTTGATGGGCTGGCAAAAAGGTGAGGGACGGGCGTCAATCGTGACGAGAGGACATACGTCGACGTCGGTTGCTTCTGCTTCGACGACGGAGACTTCTCTAGTCTTGTGACGGGTGATGAAACGGGTAGCTGAGAAGATATGAGCTGGATAGGGAACGAGGGATGGAACGTACGCTGCAGAATAGATCGTGCGCCGAGAGTTCCGACAGCGACGGATGGGAGGAGGGGGGTAAAAAGGAAAAAGTTTTTCGGGCTGATGACAATCTAAGCGACGGATGAGAATGCGAAGGAGACGGAAGAGGGAAGAGGTGCGGACCGTGTTGTAGTGTTCGGTATCGAGATGTTTCAGTAGGCTTGTGGCACCCCAACCGCTACCGAGGACGACGAGAGTCTTTTTCTCAGGGTCGAATGGCAACTGTGGACCAGGATTACGTTCCTTGTGGGAGATGTAGTAGAGCGTGCCGGTCGCTGCAAGGAGTGAGAGGGATTATGGGCGGTGCGAAGAGACGGACCTGCGACGATGGAGACGAGGGAGACGCGGCCGAAGGTCTGGAGAAAGGTGCGCCATTTGTTCTGGGGCGGGTGGGCGGAGGAGACGGCGCGGACGAGGCGGGGAGTGCGGGCGAGGAGACGACGGGAGAACATCAGTGGGGCAGTGGGAGAAACGCAATCTGATCCGGGTACAAATACACCGACGGGGGGCAATGGATGACCCGGGATCAGAGAACCCGAGATTCCGGGTACAAATACCCGAGGACTTTCGACTGACATCAGCCGCGCAAAGAGAATGTACAAGATCCCCATCCTCGGCAGAGATTCCATCCACTGCGGATTCCATCTCCACCACCACATCGCAGCGACGCTCATCGCCGACCTCAGCGCCGCCGCCTACGTCCTCGTCACCGACACCAACATCGCACCGCTCTACCTCCAGCTCTTCACGGACGCCTTCCATGCGCACATACGCAACGTGTTCCCCGATCCCGCCACCGCGCCCCGCTTCCTCACCCACGTCATCCCGCCCGGCGAGACGACCAAGTCGCGCGAGGGAAAGGCCGCTATCGAGGACTTTCTCCTAGCTCAAAAGTGCACCCGCAGCACCGTCCTCCTCGCACTCGGCGGCGGCGTCATCGGCGACCTCGTCGGCTTCGTCGCAGCCACGTTGTAAGTACCCTAGACCGCCCATTTCCCCCTCTCACCCCCTCCAGCATGCGCGGCGTACGCTTCGTCCAGATCCCCACATCTCTCCTCGCCATGGTCGACTCCGCGATCGGGGGAAAGACCGCGATCGACACCCCGCTCGGAAAGAACCTCATCGGCTCCTTCTGGCAGCCCGAGTACGTCTTCATCGACGTCGCCTTCCTCGCGTCCCTCCCGAAACGCGAACTCGCAAACGGTCTCGCAGAGGTCATCAAGGTCCGTTTCATATTTACTTTCATCCCTTTCCCTCATCGCTCCACAGACCGCCGCCATCTGGGACGAAGACGCGTTTGCTCTCCTCGAATCCTCCTCGGCGACCCTCCTCAACTCCCTCGACACCATCCACACTCAGTCCATCGACGATCTCGCTTCCCACCCTCTCCTCAGGCTCATCATATCTTCCGCCAGCACAAAGGCGACCATCGTCTCTTACGATCCAAAAGAAGCCAACCTCCGCAACCTCGTCAACTTTGGTCACACCATCGGACACGCCGTCGAAGCCTTCCTTACCCCATACCTCCTTCATGGCGAGTGCGTCGCCATCGGCATGGTCCTCGAGGCCGAGATCGCACGAGGTCGCGGCAAGGAAACTGGCCTTGGTCAGGTAGGCGTCGGAAGACTACGTCGTTGCATTGAGTCCTACGGCCTTCCAACATCTATCTCAAACCCCCTCGTCTTGCGCGCACAAGCACAGGCACACGCCGCATCGGCCCCTCCCATGACCATCGACGGCCTCCTCGATCGCATGGCTATCGACAAAAAGAATACCACATCCAGTCTCAAGAAGATCGTCCTCTTGTCTCGCATCGGAAGGACTCACGAACTTAGAGCGACAGGTGTACCCGACGATGAAATCAAAAAGGTCCTTGCAGACGGTGTTACCGTGGTCAGCGGTATTCCAACCTGCTACACCAAGCCATCCCTCCCAAGCCCGTTGTGGGAGCTACCCGGCGCCGCAGACAAAGGACCGCTGCCTCCCCAGCTCGTCCCTTCTCCCCGTGACATCGCACCTACATCAGCTGAAAATGGCAAAGTAGGCGTCCCTCACATCACCCTCACCACACCCGGATCCAAATCCATATCCAACCGCGCCCTTGTCCTTGCAGCACTCTCGAATGGTACCGTCAAATTAAAGAATCTCCTCCATTCGGACGACACTCAAGTTATGATGGCTGCCTTGCAAGCGTTGAAAGTACGTTGATACATTACCTAATCCTTGGTTGCTCACCCCTTTAATAGGCAGCTACTTTCGAATGGACCGACAATGGAGAGACCCTCATCGTCACCGGATCCGGAGGCAAGCTTTCGCTTCCTCCACCTGGGACAGAAGTCTACCTCGGCAACGCTGGCACTGCTGCGCGGTTCCTCACGAGCGTCTGCACCCTCGTTTCACCTTCCGAAAACGCGTCTCCATCGGATCGCACTGTCATCACGGGCAATGCACGGATGAAACAGCGTCCTATCGCGCCCTTAGTCGAAGCGTTGTCAAAGGCTGCCGCCGATATCACCTACCTCGGCACATCAGGTTGCCTCCCTCTTTCTATCGCCCCCACCGGTCTCCCAGGTGGCACCCTCTCCCTCGATGCCTCCATCTCTTCGCAATACGTCTCCTCTATTTTGCTCTGCGCACCCTACGCACAGCAAGACACCACCCTCGTCCTCACGGGAAAAGCCGTCATTAGCCAGCTCTACATCGACATGACCATTGCGCTCATGCGCGATTTTGGCATCCACGTTACCCGTGAGCACAACCCAGAGACTGGCGCGCCGCTCAACGTGTACAAGATTCCACGAGGGGTGTACACCGTACCCGAATCAGGCATTTTCACGATCGAGTCGGACGCGTCGAGTGCAACCTACCCACTCGCCGTCGCCGCTATCACGGGTACGTCTTGCACGCTCACGTCGATCGGTTCTTCGTCCCTCCAGGGCGACGCGCGCTTTGCCAAGGAGCTCCTTGAGCCGATGGGATGTACGGTCGTACAGACCGCCACGGAGACGACCGTCATGGGTCCACCGATCGGAACCCTCAAGTCGATGGGCGAGGTCGACATGGAACCCATGACCGACGCGTTCTTGACCGCCGTCGTCGTTGGTGCTGTCGCAACCGACGGCGGCGCCGGAGCGGAAGGGGGTGTAGGCAAGAACGTCTTGCGGATCCGCGGGATTGCGAATCAACGTGTGAAAGAGTGCAATCGCATAAAGGCGATGCGGGATCAACTAGGTGCGTGGCGAGGTTGTTCCCTAGATCGTGAACTGACTTGCCCATGCAGCCAAGTTTGGGGTCGAGACGGACGAGTTTGACGACGGGATCGTCATTTATGGACGGCCGCTGGGTAATCTTAACAAGGGTGCTTCGATTCATTGTTATGATGATCATCGTGTGGCGATGGCGTTCTCCGTGTTGGCTACTGTGGTCGATGGCACCGTCATCGAGGAAAAACGGTGTGTCGAAAAGACATGGCCAAATTGGTGGGATGACTTGGAGAACAAAGTGAGCCATATTGTATTTTTCCTTGGACGGGCTGTCTAATGGATCGTGAAGATTGGCATCCAAGTTCAAGGTGTCGAGATACCGAATGCACACCCGCTACCTGCAGTGGTCACCACATCGGCACCAAGCAAGCCATTGACGCCGTCGACCATACCTTCAATTCTCCTCATTGGCATGCGCGGCTCTGGCAAGTCCCATATCGGTGTACTCGCCTCGCGTGCACTTTCCCTTCCCCTCCTCGACTTTGACGCTCACTTTGCAACCGTGCATCCGCCCTCTCTACGAGCCTATGTACAGACACACGGCTGGTCAGCTTTCCGCGTCGCCGAAACGGAGCTCTTGGAATCCCTCTTGTCTACGCACGGCAAGGGCTGGATCGTCAGTCTCGGAGGTGGTATCGTCGAGACGCCCGCAGCACGGGACGCGCTCGTCCGCTTTTCGACCCAACAGAGCGGCAAAGTCGTTTGGGTGCAACGCGAGTTCTCTGTCATTGAGTCGTATCTCGACCGAGAGGGCGAGCGACCTGCGTACGGCGAGCAGATTCGAGATGTGTTTGCACGACGCGAGCCTTGGTTTGCACAGTGCGCCGGGTACGAGTTTGGAAACTACGCCGCGTTAGAGGGCGGTGTCGAGGCCGAGGTAAAACGGTTCTTTGGGCACGTGTCTGGGTTGAAACCGAACCTGGCGCCCAACGTGGCCAAGGCGGCCCAGGGCGTGCGTTCCTACTTTTTATCCTTGACGTATCCCGACGTCGTCCCCGCATTGGCGGACATTCCAGAGCTCAGCACGGGCGTGGATGCCCTCGAGTTGCGTGTCGACCTCCTTCGCGAAACGGGCTCTACGAACCCTATTCCATCGCATGCGTACGTCTCACAACAAGTCGCTGCGCTCCGACGTGCCACGACTCTCCCCATTATATTCACGGTCCGCACGATCACGCAAGGCGGCGCGTTCCCGGACGACGCTAAAGTGGAAGCTGCCGGCCTGCTCAAACTCGCGCTGCGCCTCGGGTGCGAGTATGTCGATGTCGAGACGACCCTTTCGCCGTACTTGATCAAGGAGATCGTGGGCCTCAAAGGCGCCTCGCAGGTAATTGCATCGTTCCACGACTGGACGGGTACTATCCCGTGGGATGCGCCGACCATGTCGTCGACGTACGGTGTCGCATCGCAGTATGGTGACATTGTCAAGCTCGTCTCCAAAGCGACCACTTTGGCCAACAACTTTAGCCTGCAGGCGTTTGCTGCCAAGCATACCATGAAGCCGCTCGTCGCCGTCAACATCGGCGTCCAAGGCCAACTATCTCGGGTGCTCAACACGTGCTTCACCCCCGTGACGCACGCGCTCTTGCCCAGCAAAGCTGCTCCGGGCCAACTGACGTTTGCCGAGATCCAGCAGGCGTTGCACCTGTGTGGTTTACTTCCTGCGTGCAAATATTACATCTTTGGCACGCCGATCGCGCATTCCATGTCCCCGACGTTGCACAACACGGCCTTTGAGGCGCTGGGTCTCCCACACACGTATAGCCTGTTCGAAACGCCGACGGTGAACGAGGACGTTCGGCGGGTCATTCGACAAGACGATTTCGGTGGTGCGAGCGTGACGATTCCGTTCAAGCTGGACGTGATACCGCTTCTGGACGTGCTCTCGGATGCGGCCAAGGCGATCGGGGCGGTGAACACGATCGTACCGACGGACGGAGGCCTCTACGGCGACAACACCGATTACCTCGGGATCGTGTCGGCCGTCAAGGGACGTGCGCCCAGCGTCGGCTTGGATGTGAACGATCTCGAGGCAGCGCTCGTGATCGGTGCTGGCGGGACGGCCCGGGCGGCGGTGTATGCGCTCAAGACGCTCGGCGTGCGCGACGTGTATGTGTTTAACCGGACCAAGACAAAGGCCGAGGAGATCGCGGCGGCGTTTGATGCGCGAGAGACGCGCGTGCGTGCGATAGACACGTTGGGCGTGTGGCCTGGTGCTGCGCCGCGGGTGATCGTGTCGACGGTCCCGGCAGATGCGACGACGACGACGACGGGGGAGACGAACGGGGTCGTGCTGCCTGCGACGTTGTTTGGCGCGACGAGCGGGGTGGTGGTGGATATGGCGTACAAGCCGTCCGAGACGCCGTTGTTGCAGTTGGCTGCGCAGGCCTCTAGGTGGGCGCGGGTGCGTGGTGTCGAGGTATTGCTGGAGCAGGGGTATGAGCAGTTCGAGACGTGGACCGGGCGGCGGTGTCCGAGGGAGCGGGTGAGGGAGCGGGTGTTGGCGAGGTATGACGCTGCGTGAATTTGGATGTACAGTATGCATAGATTTAGAGGTGCTGGGTTGGTTCTAATTGGAACTTGTTTCAAGTCGTCCTGATATGTTTCAAAGTTAGGCATGATATTCTCCCCCAAGTTATTTAGAGACTCGAAATCTCATCGCCCGAGGTACTTGATGATCTCCAAAGGATGAACGAACGAACGAAAAGTTCTTGTGTGAACAGAAGAGGACTACCGGGCAATCTTCAACGACTTGCGGCGCTGGGTATCAACACACTGACGCTGTAAATCTGACGCCAAATGTGACCATCAGCGCGGTTCAACAACACGAGCAAGATCGGCATCACCTCCATCCCCATGTTCTCCTCTCGGACCAGGATAAATAAATCCAAGATTTTTTATTTATTTGCACGTTCGTGGAGAGACATGTCACATCCTCGACCTGCGCACATGCGCGCACTGTCGACGTCATTTTTTGGTATCGGAACCATCTTGGAAGACAAGACGCATTCTTGCCTAATCCTAAATCACGTTGGACAGAAGATAGGAAAAATAGCCCACTATTCACGCTAAACCTACCCATGTGGCAGATTTCCCTGCGTCCACTGAGTGGTGTACTTCAGCCAGAATGCACCCGCGCCCGGGGACAGGAGCGCAGCGTGCTGATACTAAAACCCCACACCAACGGAAGGGAGGTTCGGCATGGTATACCACGAGCGTCGGATCGACAGAATCAAGCCTTACGTCCGGATGTGACATCAATAAGATAACGACGGGGTGACTCACTTGGTTTCCGTTTTCTGGGTCGTGTAGTAGCGAGTTCAGTTCTACGAACAATGATAATGTCCACATGGCGAATGCTACACGAGGTCTGATATTGAAATGTGGTTACTGTCTTCGAAAATGCGACCTCATATAGGGGCAATGTGTGACGAAAGGGGAGGCCCAGCTGGGCGCACGGGCCAGAAGGAAAAGTGGAGAGGAGTCGATGCTCTGTGGCTGCGCAGGTGCCAGACCGGCACTCTATAAGTGGCGTGAACCAATGCAGACAGGGGTGCATGCTTCAAACCACAACTAGCTCTTCCTCCAAACATCCTACTAGCCATGACAGCAACCATGCCTCTCCCCCCTGTGGCTGTAATCAAACTTGATGATCCAGATGCTTTTAGTGCATATGACATTTGTTATGCACTCGAAAAAAAGACAACTGAAGTGGATTGTATGTATGCAAGAATCCTTGGATTTTTAATTTTGCATGCTCCTACCCTGATTGCACTGGACAACATTGTGAAGTCAATTCATTCCTGTGCTCAAGATGAAAAGAAGCTTCTTAGCCTTGGGGAGTTTTTTTTCTTGTATCTTATTTGTCCATGTATGTTCAGCCTTCATCATTAGCTTCCTAAAGGGAATCTATCTAATCATCTACTTGTCAGTCAAGAAGACTTCTCAAAGGCATTTAAGAGATCATCCTCCATGGACAAATATCAAGGCAGCTACCAGAAGAGCACAGAAAATACAAGCCCAGGTCAGTTTTAAAATGTTTAAATCAGTCTTATTACATATCTGATTAACATCATCATATATTATGTTTTTAAAGGCTCATGTTCGGGATGGCTACAAATGCATAGTAAATGAGAAATGCAATTATAGTGACAAATCAGGTCTAGATCTTGATATTCATGTTGAAGCATACTTGAGGTTGGCTTATATTTTGCCTTTCAATATGTGGACCACATATGCATGTTCTTTATCAAAGGTATTTACTTAAAAATTGAAACATAATCACTTAGTGATACTTATTATCATTTACAGAAAATTTGCACAGCTTCTGTTTTATCAGTCTTAAAGAACTTTGGATATGATACTTGGGCATTCAGTGATGCAAACATACATTCTTTAAGAAATGTTATAACAATGAGTGGCAATGTGTATTTACACTTTAACCGTCTATTAATCTGGTTTGAGACTACAGTAAGTATTCAAGTCACAATTACAAATTGCTGGCATTAACACCTCAGAATTCAGGGGACTTCAAATCACTACTATATAAAACATGCAGAACCATTCTTAAAGATGTACTTGTCCAGTGACAAGGTAATATTTACCTTATCAGCACCTGAGAAGTATCCATGCCCTTCACCAGAATTTTTAGCCTTGCATGCTGCTTGTGCCAAGGTTGCCAATTTTTCTGGTGCAAGGGAATACATTGATGGTCCAATCATTGATAACTTGGACTTGAATAGAAGTGAAGAATTTGGCAGCTGATGGCAGTTCATCTGCTATTTTGACTAGTGCTATTACAAAGTCAATGTTATTCTCTATTGAGTCAAATTATATTTGATAAATGTTAGACTATAGTAACTTCTGTATTTATACTATTGTAGCTGTTTTCATAAGTCTGTGAAAAATAGATTTCAAAAAGTCATGCCTCAAAGATGGCCAGATAAGGACTCCATGTACAGCTGAGTGGGAGAGTGGGCAAGAACTAGGAGCTGAGTAAGCATGTTGGCTTTGTATTACTCTATCATCATGCCTGGCTGCCACTGCATCATATCTCTTGTATTACACATGTGTAATGTCCAATCTCTCAGGGGTCCTTGAAGGCAACACTAAGTCATATAGAGATCTGAGGGGTTGCTGCTGAGACTCCAGACTCAGGCAGGAAGAGACTAGACACTACATATAATTGTGCAGATTTAGCTGGGGAAACACAATGTAACTACAGAGTATTTATACAGTTCTAGACTATTTTGGAATGAGAAATGGTAACTGAGATCACATGGTACCAACTGGGGCCTTGTGATGTCAAATGATAAATAGGATAAACTAGATCTCCATAAAGAAAAGAAATCAGGAGAGCGGAGATCTGTAACAAAGAAGGAGCTGTAAATGCATGGACTCAGTCTAAGTATGAAGGAAAAATGAGATCACACAGTTTGTCCAGAACAGGAATAGACATATGCCCAGGAGGGGAAAAGTTATTGGGAAACAGGGTCCAGTATAATGGTCAGATTGCACTAAAATTCAATAGAGGCATGCATATTTTTGTGTATGAGTGCACACACATCACTTTTCATATGAATGTGCACATTTTTGTGTACTATGCATGCACAACTTTCATATGAGCACACACAATTTAGTATATGAGCATGCAAAATTACTGACCATTCCACACCAAAATATGAAAATCATTATCATTGAAATTATTCAAATTAATTTCATTGAATGAATGCTAGTATGGTAGTGTGCAAAGTTGTAGTATGTAGAAATGGGAATTAGATAGGCCATAATGGCAGAAGCAGCAGAAAGTTAGATATAGTGGATACACCACACAAGTTCATGAGTCTGTGACTGATTATTTGGAATTTTGAATGTGCAACCTATGCCCATGGGTCTTGAGTAGGATTATAAACTGGCCTGAGAGCAGATGCTCTCTGTGGTTGAAAGGTGGTCAACTTTCCTATAAACAAGTTTACCCAAGACTGGAATGATGTTGAGGACTCAACAGCCATTTCAGAATAACTAGGCACTCTGCCTTGCTCTGATAGCAATGTTCTGGATAAGGGGCCTGACATGTTTTGATGAGAATTGAAAGTCTTTCAGAAAAAAAAAGAAGCATATCCCTAAAGCTATAGTTGTCTGATTTGATTCATTTTCCTGAGCCCTGAAGCTGTGATGTGCTATTTTCTGACATGGACACAGTGTTTCAAGGTCTGTGTAGCTGCTATTTAATCAACATGGTTGAAATGTGTTTCATCAAAGACTGGATGGGCTGCACATATCTGGCTCTGCACTGTGGCTGTTGGCAAACTTATGAGGCTTGCCTGATAAGCTATCTGCTACAACTTTTGCCTTGGCATTTTCATGCACAACAAGTTTTGAAAAGAAGAACCCATTGTCAATGTCAGGGCTTGAGACACAGTTGAACAGATTGGGAGTTTTGGACAAGTCAGAAGCAGCAGTGGAATGGTTGGTGGCTAATGCATGAGTGGGGCCTTCAAGAATATCTATCTCAGAGTCAGATGACATCAATTCAGATCCTAATGATAAATGTTATGATTCATTGGACCCCTCTTTTCTTTTCCCTATATTTACTTACCACATACACCAAATGACCTTGACCCTTGCTGTTCAAGCCCTGCTTGAATCCTTTTCTTTTACCATTGCCTTTTATTCCCACTTACTTATTTAGTGTGACTCATCCACAGTTATATTACCAACTTTTATCTGATGCCATTGCATCCACTCTGTAGTGACTTAGCTTCTTCATGATTCCATCACTTTCTATCGCTGACTCACTTTCTTTCTTTGCCTACTCTTAACCATTTGGCTCGCATATATAAACTCTTGATACTCTGGTGTATTTGCTATCTTAGACCTCCTACAATCTACCTAGTATCTTGAATTGCCCTCAGTCCCTCAGTTCTTGTCCTACTGTTGAGTGGATGCTCCCTTCATGTCCTTGATTTGTTGCTAGTTCTGCAACATCCTTAGACCCATTGATATCTTGATCCTCAATGGTCCTCAGAACCTCTGCCAAGGAAGACCCTTGAATGGACCTTCCTTTGACCTATTGTTAGTCCTATGATGGCCTTAGCCTCCCTGTCAAGGAACCCCCTTGTCAGGCCCCCTTGTCCTGTCTGCTGTATAGCGACCCCTCATCCTGTCTGCTATGTATATAGTGTTATGATTCATTGGGCCCCTCTTTTTCTTTTCCTCACCTTACTTACCATATATGCCAAAGGACCTTGACCCTCGCTGTTCGAGCCCCACTTGGGTCCTTTCTTTTTACCCTCGTCTTTGCAATACTGCTTACTTATTTAGTGTGACTCATTCGCAGCTGTATTACCAACTCTTGTCCAATGCCATCACATCTATTCCATAGTGACTTAGCTTCTTCTCAATTCCATTGCTTTCTATCACTGACTCACCTTCTTCCTTTACCTACCCTTAACTCTTTGGCTCGCATATATAAACCCTTGATACTCAGGTGTATTCCTTATCTTAGACCTCCTGCAATTTACCTAGTATCTTGGAGTTGCTCTCGGGTTCCCAGTCCTCATCCTACTGTTGAGTGGATGCTCCCTTTGAACTCTTGATCCGTCATTAGCCCTACGATGCCCTTAGACCCATTGATCCCTCTGTCCTCAATGGTCCCAAGAACCTCTGCCAAGAAAGACCCTTGAGCAGACCCCCTTTGACCCAATGTTAGTCTTACGCCAGCCTTAGTCTCCCTGTCAAGGAACCCCCTCATCAGGCCCCCACATTCTGTCAGCTGTATAGCGACAGTAAGCCCTCAAACCACTGCAGACCTATGCTAGACCACGTTGAGTGTAACAAAAGGTCTAAGATCTCCCTTGATCGGCTATCTTCATATAAGCCTCCACCATTGCCCATTAATGCCCCAGAAACCCTAGACTCTATCCCAACCTCATGTTGAGAGGGGAAAATTTTGACTCATCGGACACCGACAAACCCTCTTCGGAGAACCCCATCGACACTGACGAAGACCTCATCATCCCTCAACAACCTGAAGACCTAGAACTTGCCCATAGACTCTCTGTGGCACTTAGTATCCCCAGAGTACCCACCCCACTGTCCCCAACCCCAGTCAATTGCCAACTGGCATTTACCCTACCCCCACCCCCAGCTCAGGTCACCATGATGACCAAATCCACTGAACTCTGCCTCGGAGCCCCCGATGCCTTTGATGGCTCTTACACTGATGCCATGTCCTGGCTATCCACTGTCCAAACATATCTCATCATAAACAAGGCAGTTTACAATGACAACAACAAGAAAATCGTCTACACCCTATTCTATATGAAAAAGGACTTGGCCATCATCTGGGCCTCTATCTTCTGAAAAGAGGCCATTGCCACCAACTTCTTCAGGAAATTTGACAACTTCATCATCAAATTCAAGAGTGCTTTTGAGCACCAAGACACCAAGAATCAGGCCATCAACTGGCTTCATTCGGAATGCCTTGTCCCCAAGAAAAACAGATCTTACAGTTCCGAACTCACTTGGCATATTGCTGAATTCAGAAACAATGTTGCCCTCTTGGACATCACTGATCAGAATGTCCTGATCAACTACTTCGCTGCCAGAATCCCCCCTCTCCTCTCTTGCCACATTCTCTCCATGGATACAGTCCCCACCAAGGTTGATGAGTGGTACTCGAAGGCCATCCACTTCCAAGTCCAGAACGACTGTGCCCAGACCATTGTCAATCAACACTGCATCCATTCCACCCCCGCATACTGGTCTTATCAGACTCCCTCCACCACCACCTCTTTCCAGAAAACCTGCAATCCCAATGCCATGGACATTGACATGGTCAATGTCTCCAGACCCCCCAAGCTAACTCCTGAGGAATGGGAGCAATGCTTCAAAGAAGGATGTTGCCTACACTGCAGGCAGAAAGGCAACCGAGCCGATACCTGTGGCAAGTACCCCAAGGAACCTCGTAAGACTTCGGTCAAACAAGTCAAACAGGTCGACAACAATCTCCCCAAGCTTCAGACCTGCAATGACGATGATGATGACGACCTCACAGTTCATCACATTCAATTCACCCTTCCTCCCAAGAAGGATTTTTAGAACAGAGACCTCAACCAATGTGGGAATCTCCTAAAATACAACATGTAAATATATCTTCTTTGATCTTAGCTGTGAGTGAGGGTGCTAGAGGGGTGACAATGAAAGTAGTATTGCGTGTGTACCAGTGATGCTACTACTCAGGGGAATACACTCTGAACCGTGTCTGTGTACTAGCTACTGGATGTGTGTGAGTGGGTTGTGGGTGGGCGAAAGCATGTAGTGTTACACTCAACATGGTCAAGCATAGGCCTGCAGGGGTTCTAGGGCTTACTGTCGCTATACAGCTAACAGGACAAGGGGGCCTGACGAGGGGGTTCCTGGACAGGAAAGCTAAGGCCAGCATAATGCTAACATCGGGTCGAAGGGGGTCCGCTCAAGGGTCTTCTCTGGCAGAGGTTCTGGGGACTGTTGAGGATCGAGGGATCAACGGGTCTTGGGGGCGTCGCAGGACTAACGACGGGTTGAGGGTTCAAAGGGAGCATCCACTCAACAGTAGGACAAGGACTGGGGGACCCAAGAGCAACACCAAGATACTAGGTAAATTGCAGGAGGTCTAAGATAGCGAATACACCTGAGTATCGAAGGTTTATATATGCGAGCCAAATGGTTAAGGGTAGGTCAATGGAAGAAGGTGAGTCAGCAATAGAAAGCGATGGAATCGCGAAGAAGCTGAGTCACTATGGAGCGGATGTGGTGGCATCAGATAATGTTGGTAATACAGCTGCAGATGAGTCACGCTAAATAAGTAAGCAGTATTGCAAAGATAATGGTAAAAGAAAGGACCCAAGCGGGGCTTGAACAGCAAGGGTCAAGGTCCTTTGGTGTACAGGGTAAGTGAAGTAAGAAAAAGAAAGAGAGGCCCAATGAATTGTAACACGTAGCACTGACCGGCCTGGACTGGGGAGCGATCCTGCAGGGCAAGGTATAAGCTGCATACCCGTGTGTGAGACATCCTAAATGACGCATGCAGTGCTTGCCGCAAGCCTGTGTGGTAGGAGTCAGGACTGCTCACCTGCATGTCTATCACCTAAGGGGGGGAAGAGTGTATTGCATGAAAGATTGGTGCAAGGCTGGGCTTGCTTGAATGTATGGGGCGAGAACTTGTGCATGATGGTGGAGATAAACCAGAAAGGTGTCACTTGCCCAGCGACCCTTGATCTTGACCACCTCAAATGAAATGTTGCACAAGAGGTACTCCAAGGTGGACCCTATGTGTATTCCATGGCCTTTCAGATGCGCCATGCCTGCTTTCTTGAGGGCTCCATCTAGGGTCTGCAGGAAGGTGTGTTTTGACAGTGGACGCAGTGCTCCTTTCACTTTGTAGGCAAAAAGGTGAGCATCTCTGGGAGGTTGATTGATGCGGTAGTGATTGTTCAGGGCCTCGACCGGGTCTGCTGGGCCTTGTTGTTTTGCCCAGCTGATGTCTTCACCTTGGGGGGCTGATTTGGTGCGTGGAATGCGGAGGTTCATCACTGCCAGGCCATGATGATCTGTCTGTTCACTCACGCTGCTTTGTGTGATGTGCTGGGCTGGGCTGAATGCTTTAACGTTGGGTACAGTGAATTCGCCTGTCCGTGCTGTGGCAAAGAACATGGTTGTAAGGCAGGCAAAAACTGCAGCATGCAGGGGGTCCATGAGGTTAAGATGGGCACAAATTTGCATGATGACTTTGATGGTGTACGGTTTGTGCAATGGCTGTTTGGATGATGGGGGGCTGAGTGTCTTTGAGGCCTTGATTAGGACGAGTGTCTCTTGCTCATTCATCTTCCATGGGAGGCCGTGCAGGATGTGCCATGCATGCACCCCGCTTACATAGTTGGAGATCGAGCTCGCGGTGTACAGGCCTGCTATTGCTGCAATGAAAATGGACACGAGGGATGAGTCTGCAGGGGCCCTCTGGTCCCCTGGGATGTTTTTGGCATCGCAGAATATGTGGAAGGCAAGTAGGCCTGATCCGTATGTCTCTTTTGTAGCTTCTGTCCATGCATGCGCCATGACTTCAAAGACTCGCTGGGTATCATGTGGTCTTAGTGGGTCTTGTGGTTCACGTCCAGTGGTGGGTTTCTATTTTATGAGCTGCTTGCACGCTGGGCAGTGTGGGCACAGCTGCAATGCATCCATGTAATTGCTTGTATTGCTGTCAACTGTGGTATGGGATGAGGATTTGGTCGGAGAACTGCAGATGGTGGGTTGGGGGCTATGCATAGTCTGTGCGATTCGTATGCTGCACTGTGGTTTGCCCTTTGAAGGCCTGGTCATGGGTGTCATTGCCATGGTGGAGCAGGAGGGGGGTGAGATCCTTGGGCATGGGGATGATGGGGAGGCGAAGGTGTTCGGGGGGGTAAATCCCCTGGAATATGGGATCTGCTGGGTTATTTTCACTGTGGATGTATTGGAAGTGGAGCGTGCACTGGGCATCATCCAGGATGGCAAAGATGCGCTTGAATATGTCATTGGTGGGCCTGTTGTGGCTACAGCCCTTCTGCCATGCTTCCAGGACTCCTTGGTTGTCCCCACACACTCAAAAATGAATTCCGGTGGCTCCAGCCTGGATGATTGCACGGACAAGGAGCTCAGCACCGGCGGCTTCTGCCCAGCCGATATCCCTACCATTATTCTTCCAGTTTGGGACAAGGCGCCATGCTTGCTAGCATCCTCCAATGATGATGCTGATCCCAGTTGATGTTACAAGTAAGCACAGTTCTGAAGGTTCCGGAACTTGTTCCTGCAGTTCCGATACTTCCGAGGTACCTTTCTGTGGTTCCAAAGGTTTCGGAATTCCAGAACCATTGGAACTCTTCAACACTCTTCTACCAGAATGGAAGCCTGAGGACGGACTACCCCTAGAATGCTATTGGACTCTATTCCCCGAAGATTACGCTCCATATGGTCAT
>JBBPMJ010000520.1:0-23544 GCA_038090255.1 Austroboletus niveus | reverse complement strand
TTCTTTTGTCCGTTCTTTTGTTTCTCTTCTTGGGCAGCCAACTGACTAGAAAGCCTGTCACAGAACATTGACTGCAGCACAATGCTTGACTGCATGCTGAGTAGTGCTGCCTTTGATTGGTCTTCACGAGCAACTGATTGACATAGCGTGTCCTGGTAAGCATGTTCCATTTCAGTTTTGGGATCTCTTGCAAGCAACTCATGTTTCCATTTCCAAGTAGGTGATAATGCAGCTGCAGGGGTATAAACTGGAAGATGATCTGCTGAGGTGAGAGGTGTGTCAGAGACCAGAAATGATGCTGATGTAGTAGCCAATGTATTGGCAGCCTCCCTTGCAGCTGTTGTATAGTGTCGTGATGATATGGAGCCAGAAACAGTGTCTGTTCTGCACTCTATTTGATATTGGTGGATTGCAGTAGAGATTGCCTGCACAGGGCTGGACTGATGAAGGGGTAAAAGGGCTGTTGATGAGGTCTCGAGACTAGGGGCCATCATTTTGGTGGTAATGACATTGGGGTTGAGGGGCCAAACACCCATCTTTCGAAATGCGGCATGGATTGTATTTGGTAAGAGTGCTCTTCGATGCACTTTTGCATAGATTGATGCAAAGTTTGTCTTGTTGACTCTTTGCCTTGTGGAGCTCTCATATTGATCTCGTTCTTCTGACCAGTAATGTTTAAGTGGCCCAAAGACCACAACATCAAGTCCTTGATAGATGTGGGTACCATGTGCAGGATAACACAGTATGTGTATGTTGTTCTCCTTTGCATAGCCTAAAAATCCCATTGCATAATGGGAATTGTGTCCATCAACAAGAAGAAGGCGAGCATGGCCATTGGCCTTTGTGCGTGTCTTTGCATTAAAATCTTCGATCCATAATTGTCTGATAACCCCATCTGTCCATCCCTTTGGTGAGTAAGCAACACTACATATTATGGATATGGTAAGTTCACCATGGCATTCATTTATGGCAACGTACTTACCTCATTTTCAAAGTATTATCCTGATGCCATGTAGTTGAGAATGCCTGGCCTTTATAGATTACAGTGGGAGGTATATCTTCTCCATCAGCACAGATTGTGACTATAACAGTAATGTTCTCGCAATTACCATCCCGTTGCTGATGTTGCCTTTTCTTTTTTGTGTGACCAAAAACACACTCCTTGACACCTCCACCAAGCTGAAATCCTGACTCATCAGCCACGTACAAGCAATCTTCTTCAATTTTGAAAGTATTGATGGTATTTCCAAGTAAGTCATACCATGCCTGGTTTGTATTCTCATTGACAGCACATTTCCAAGCAGTGTCAAGTGAGGAACTCCAGAATTGACCAATTTGATCAAAATGCCGCTCAATGAATTGATCTGCCCAATTCTTGCCCACTCCAGTGTCGGAAAAGGTGTCTCCTAGACAGACACGCAAGATGCTATCAACATGAAATTTGAGTGACCAGTGATTGAGAGGAAATCCTCTCACAGCATAGCTGAGGCAAAACTCCACCACTTTTTCTTCTTCCTCTTTGATAAGCCATGAATTGCTCTCCATATTAAACTGATGAGAACTTCTTCCTCCTTCCAATCGTCTTTGTACAGTCATTCAGCATACCTTCAGCTTGCAGTTTGGGATCTCTTTTTTTTTGCCACTTTTCTTCGACTGCTTGACATATGGCTCGTATACTCTTCCTCTCATTCTCTGGTTTTTCATGCTCCTTTCTGCATAGCTCAATAGCCTCAGTCACAACCCTCTCCTGCTGTTCTGATTGGATTTTTTTTTTTTTTGTTTGAGACTTGGGGTGACCCGGCATTGCCTGCAATAAAAATTTAAGAGAGCTTCAAGTGGTCAATTTTATTGATGCGACATGATGTGCCCTGAGACATCATTTCCTGATTTAGTATATCTACTCACTTAGATATCAATGATACTGACACAAAGACATCCTTGACCGGCATACTGCTGGCAAATCTGCAATACATGCATTTACATGATTTATATCATGCAAACATCATGAAGGGTTATCTTCATGATATGCACCAGTTTAGATGCTAATTTATTTTGACTCCAACTCACCAATGACTGTATGGTTGTGAAATCACCACTTTTTGACATATTATTCATGATCCAACAAGCAACATTGGGTCAACTATGTAGGAGTACATACAGAGGTATCAAACATCATATTCCGACACACTGTGATGTACCACTGGTTTGAGATTTAAGCTCCGTGCGGTGTTGGCACAAGTGCCGGTCCAATACTGTATGTACGCAATGACGTTACACAACCAATTTTATCGGCGGACTCAAGTACTTGGCGTGTTCCACTAGTACTTCCACATTCGGCATTTTCAACCGCAACGACGTACGTGAGCACACAGATATGAGAGGACTGAAATATTGCGATAGGGACGTGGCTCAGCTGTTAACAAGTGTAGTACTTCCGCATTTGGCATTTTCAATCTCTGGACTGAAAAAGATTTAGGCATTTGTCGTTCCTCCTGATAGAAGGCGTCCTCGTGTGCGACGTGGGAAGGAAGACCAAGAGAACAAGAAACGTCGCCGCGGACGCGTCCATCACCGCATTAGCCTATTCAAGCAATTCGGAGACGCTGTTGAGCGGTTCCAAGGACGGCGTACTGCAGCTCTGGGGCGTATCGTCTGACACGTGCAAGGCGACCTTTTCTGACGAGATGTTCAAGTCGCGCACGACGGCCACGATCGCACGCAAGGACGGGGCGGTTCGGGCTGCCTCTGTCAACCCTGGCATCACATGTGTTGTGTCCCAGCGTTACTAAGGATGTCAAGGCTGTGCCGCTTTCGCAGCCTCACTCAGACGCAATCAGGTGGTGATTAACGTGTAAAACGGACGACAATGTGTCGTTTCGGAGTATGCCTGGAATGCTGTTTTCAACAAGCGCATCGGAAAGAAAGGGTCTGAATGTCATACGCTCGTGTCCCACGTGCGAGAAAGCCACCTGCAAGGTCAGATCACAGGAGTAGGCACCTACCGACGGTACATTGCGATTTAAACACAAGAAGGAGGAGGCTTTCCCCAAGGACGGATCACACGAGGGTGAAAAAACCAAGGAGGCTACTCAAATGGACTTGTGTTAATCGCGTATTCAAAATGCTATTCCAGACGCCGTACCTGATACACAAGAATGACTGGGTGTGCAAAGAGGGAAAGCAGGGCGCTTGTTTTGGTTGCCGAAACATTTATGACCACCTAGCTTTATGCCAATTTTTTCGCCATTGAACAGCATGATGCAGTGCACCTGGAAACCTAGCAAGATGATGATCTTGTCGTACTCCGGAATGGTCTTGTTTTTGACGCTTCGGGAAGATGTATGATAACCAAGGAGGTCGTAGCAGTCGCTCAACTCGAGACTTGCAAGCTGATTTTCGTGAGCGCCAGAAGGGTATGAGAGGACTAACGTGGTTCAGCTGTCAACGAGTGCGGTTCAGCGTCCTATGCTCGCTGATCGAGATTTGATAGCGAGCAAAACCCTATAGATACACACGAACGAGTCTATGTGGGGATCCGGCCAAAGAAGACAAAGTCCATCTCCGTCTCCTATTTGCTTCCAGTCGCCTTTTTCATCTGCGCAATAATCTTGTCCACCTCGGCGACATACCTATCATTCAGCTTTTGAAACTAAAACGCACGACATCAGACATCAGACATCAGACCCTCGTTCGCACGACCAATAAAACAGTCGACGTCACCTCGTCCAGCTCGACCGAGTGTTTTTCAAACTTGCCCTTTTTCACGCTCGCCTGGTGATGCTTGCGAACCTGAACGCGCACGTCTTCGGCCATCCGGCTGGCCATCGCCACGAACGCATGGCGGGCTTCGACGGTAGGCCTGGACACACGCTCGTCGTCAGCGCTCAACTTGAACAACAATCAGAGAACACACTTGGGTATCGGAATCTTGAGCGTCCGCGAATCGAGTCGCTGAGGAACGACATTAGGTATTTTCGCAGCGTATATCCCTTGCTCGACCCCCTTGACGTTCTACTACATACCCTTGAGTGACCGACACAGAAAAAAAAAGGAACGAGCGCAGGACACCGCACCTGCTCTTCGAACACGGTCACGACCAACACTGAGCCATCCTTGACGCCCACCGTCGCCACCTCCTCGAGCTTAACCGACTTCCCGCGTACTTGTACCCGCACCGGCGAGAGTACGTCGGGGGTGATGCGCCCGCTTGCGCGCGTCTCGAACGCGGCGACTTCTTTGCGGAACCAGTCGACCGCGGCGGACATCTTGGACTCGACTTTGGTGTACTCGGTGCGTGTGTCCTCCGAGTCAAAGAGCTGTTTAGAGCCGGGAATAAAGGACGAGGTGGACTTGGCCTTGGATTTGGAGGCGTATTGGCGCAACGATAGGACGGCTGGGAGGCGGGCATGGCGGGAGCGGGAGGCGGCAGAAAGCCTCGCGCCAGCTGGGCGGAGGAGCTGTCGAATGAGAGTGAATGACATGTTCTGCCACCTCGCAATTTGTTCGTTTTCCCAAAAACGCACAACACCCCTGTCACAATCCAATGTACATATGATACTCTGTTGCGTTAGCTACTACAATACTCTAATGACTCTACGGAAACCGCTTGCTCAACCCATCATAGATCAAAAAGATGATCGCACTACTTGGTATCGACCTCGCCACCGTGATCCCACACCCAGCATAAAACCCACGGACACCCTGTGCCTGGTACAACGCCTTGGCCGTCCCCAAAAACGTGGGCGGAGCGACACCCTTGCCACGCGGCCGCAGCTCCTCCTCTGTCTGCATCGTGCTCTTGATCGTGTCCGCTGGGAAGAGAGAGAAATTGAACACAGCCCCGGCGCACGCCCCCGAGACCGCCGACTCCCACGGAAGAATGTCTTTTCGGGCGAGCGGCCCGCCCGTGAGTCCCGCCCGTCGTTGGAGGAGTTGAGCCCCGACAAATTCTTTGCACGCAAACCAGGCGGAGCCACCGCCTGTCTCTCGGATGAGCGTGCCCGTCTGGCCGAGCCAGAGACCGCGGAGACCATCGTTGCGGATGACAGACATGAGAACGCCGATGGGGCCAGGAAGGGCTTGTGGTTTCATGGGTGCCGAGCCCAGAACAGTGGTCCCTGCACCAGAAGGGGATGGTTGGACAGATGAGACAGACGCCCCGGTAACGTCCACGGCGAGCATTTGAACTTGCATTTTACATTTTACGAGCTCTACGGGGGTTCTAAAACAATACAGTCGATCGAAACACGAATATGATAAGGAGGGGTCGATGAAACGTACAGGACAAAGCTTGTGACTGCACCAGCGCCAGCGCCAGCAATGGCAAGCTGAGGAACTGAGAGATCTTGATTATACGGACGACCAGACATCCATCGTATGACACGCTGTATCTGGCTGTACGACACGAAAAGACTGGCATTTTCGACCATGGCACCCACGACGGGTGCAGGCAATCCCTTTAGACATGCTTATTAGTCATACGGCTGCAATACGCATGAAACGTGTAGAACGTACACGATAAAGCCCTCTTACGCCCTCGTTTTGAAAAGTTCGTACCAGACAGTCTATGGGCCCGTTGAACCTTGCGGTTGTGTCCAGCACTTGAGACTGGAGCCTGACTTTGGTAAGATCGAAAGGATGCTCGAATACCTTGGAGGCCATGCCTGCGATCTGTGTACTTATCATGAAGTGGTTTTCTCCCTTGAAAAGGGTGAAAACGCACACTGCCAAAAGTGACATCCTTGACCGCCAGTATGGCGGGAGAGACGGGAAGAGCATGGTCTGGCATGGGGACGGTGGTGGTTGCGGAAAGAAAAAGTGTGCTAGGAGCACATTATTTGAGGGAGATGGCCAATCCTGTGGACAGCTGTATATCGCGCAACTTCGAAGAGCGGAAAATGCGGTCACGCGATTCGGTCCAATCGGACTTCGGAACTTCACTTATCTGGTACTATTTTACAAATGTTACAAGTATTCTAGCCCACCCGACACAGTAAGATTGAACAATGCAAAAGGATACGAGTTGCCCGGTAGACGATGATCAGAACGACGGACAACAATTCTATGAGCACCTACAGCTGAGGATAAAGCGAAAAGATCTCCTGGCGGAACGTGCCATAAACAACACCGGGATCAGGTACTCGGCAAAAGGCCCAGGAAGTGGCGTATCGAATGGTTTGTTGCTCGCAAAGAACGATGAATACGGAAGGACTCCCTCACGCCCCAATTCTAGGACGACTGACTTTGCGTGAGCTGCCTAGCTAACATGCGAATGATGGATCCATACCTCTGCTTTGAGTGAACAAGACCGAAAGAGCAGTGCCCAGAGTAGAAAGCGAAATTACGACACTCAGCCCCTGTTGATGGGCCATACAGGTTGCGAAAGAACAGAGTTCTACATAGTGAGGATTAGTTGCGTTCGGTAAGCTACGAGTGACAGCTCTCACGCAGGAATGGTACCTCCATGAAGCATATCCTCTTTCGATACCGCCGCAAAGCAAGCAACCTTCACAGATATACATATACGCGAAAGTCGCCAAGCCCACGGCCAACTGGGCCACAACCTTGATTATCCTGACCAGGTTACGGACTTCAGATAAAGCGTAGTCGGCGTTCGAGTACCCAATGTAGGACCTATGTAACACAATCAACCATGACCAACATCGACTATGGAGTTGCTCACCATATGACGCTATACGTCCCAATCACAAATGAGTTGGCTCCAAAGTTGGAACACTCTGGCATAATGATCTCCACGTGTAGTTATTCGGATGATCGTATTCCTCCCCGACGGCAAACCCAGATACACCGACCAAGCTCAGGAAACCAGAAACAGCAATGAGTGACAAAATGATCGGTTTGAATGCACCGAGCGCGTTCTGAAGTCTTTAGACTGAATTGGGGAATACACCATGCGCGATGAGACAGAACGCCTGGCGTCCGCTCGTAAGGCAAGGCATGGAGTGTATCTGCTAGGTATATCAGTGTCTCTGCGATCACGTCGACGCGAATACTTGCATTCTCCCAGCGCCACACCTCCTCCTGCCAGCCAGCCCTAAATTAAGACCCTAGGCACGCGACGAGATAATCCAGAAAAACGGAAGAACACAATAAACAAGCCATATAGCGCGTAAATGCAAGTCATCGACGTCAATAGACTTACTCCATGTAAGTCTTCTCCGCACCACTTCGAGGGAGGCCCTATGCGAGGACTACGTGAGGAGCCGAGCCGGCGAATCGTAAAGCTCGACTCACCGTTCTAAATTCGAGTTACATCGCAGTCCCTGAGGCGGCAACCAGCGCACCAAGAATCTACATGAAAATGCCATCTCGACGTTTGTAGACGAATTGAGAGTGATGGCCGGTGTTGCAAAGACTCTGGGGCCTCCCATGAGCGCGTATATCCATCTCTCGAAGCGAGGCGAATGTATACGGTTCCGATGACCCTGTGGAAGAGGAACTTGAACGTGGCGCTAGACAGCCCTAGGATAGCCAAGCTAGCACTTGTCCTACATATCAGCTGTCTGACTCGCCCAGCTTGCGTTTGCTTTTGGGTAATCCATCGACGAACACTCTCAAGTATTAACTGGGAGAAGTGAACTCGTGCGACAGAAAACGACGCCCCTTTGTACGAACCGTTTTCAGTGTCTCTCTGGTAGGAACTCGGCAGGAAGAGGTCTGTCTCTGCTGAACTAGCCGGCCCCATGATCGCGCTCGAGAAAGACTCTGGCGCGAGACGCAAGACGAATAAGAAGACCAAAAGTGGACTAACATATGTCGGTCGCAAGGATCACATCATCCTGCCATTTTCAACTGCACTGTTTTGCTTTCATTTTTACATCTCGGAGTCAGGGTCAGCACTATGAGCTACTTGCACTAACGCGACGCATTTTCCAAGTCAACATCGTTCCAAACGACTGCGAATACCAAAACTTCTGGCCGTCTTCTCCTCAGCAGACCCGCATCGTTGGATCGTCTCGCCTTCAATACAGAGGCAGATATTTGTTCGCTCCGCGTGCAGTTTTGCAACGACTTTAAGCAGTCTTCGGTGGTTTTGGGCCTGATCGACACAGGTATTTAAAAGTGAGTAATCAACAAGGCGGGAGTGGTGATCCACTTTGAACGGCAAAAGAAGTTAGTCTCGAAATGTACAAGGAAAACATATGGTTTTCCAGTGGGAAAGCTCGCAGGATTCAATCCGACTATCGCAGTCGGGCGATTGGGCATTGAAGGCGGACAAGGGCAGCGTACAAACTGGCAATGTGAGTGGCGAGAAGTAGCTCTGTTCAAGCTACGCACATTAACCCGTTCCCCACCGTGTAGAGAGTGTGTCCATCGTTTTACGGAAACAAATGACAGATCATGCGAGGAACCGATTTTGAGTAACGACCGAGGTTCCCTTCAAGATGGTTAGCGGCGTCAAGGTGACAGTGATACGAGGGAAAGGATATGCATGCTTCCGTGCTACGAGTACGTCGTATGCCAGCATGTTTTGCCGCGTCGTCGTCGTCGACCTCGACGGTGTGTACTCGTATCTTTCCTTGTTCGCCATCGCTCACCCCATCACTCAGGAATCCTTGGCCAACGTCCCCACCAAAGCCATCCACGTCTGTGTCCTCGGGCGTTGGCACGTCCACGTTAATGAGGTCAGCATCATCCATTGTACAACCTGACAGACAACTTTGCACCAGCAGCGAGCTCGAAATGGGGATGGAATCTCTCAAAGTCACTAAGACTTAGACGAGATATTGTCTGTAGCTCGATGCGCTTTGAAGAAGCGGAATATGTCCTCTGGCGAGCTGAGTCATGATATTTGTTGTCACCTTCATGGTCGAACCTGCGGATGCGCTCGTCGGTGTTGCCACCATCCGCGTCCATGGCGCCAGTAACACAAGCCGCGCCATTTAATTCTCGACTAGACCATCGCCCCGCACCTCACACCTGACCCGAAATCGGGATTTAGGAATGTCCTCGACACCGCTACTGGTCTTTTCTGCGCTCATTCCATCCCCATACTGTGGCATAAGCTCGACAGAAACGGTTCTGGCGCTCAAGTTGACCTGATCTGCAACGTGAACGAATGCAGCAGATTTTTCTATAAAAACCGCGATCAAACTTAGCGACGTTGATGGTAGCGCGTGTCAATTCTTTTGCATCACGCTCAGTCTCAACCAGCCTTTTGGACGGTCGTCTAATCAACCTCTTTGGCCATGCAGATGTCCTCTTTCTCCATGCCTCGCTCAGAAGAAAGACTAAATGTGCGTTTGACGCGCCATCGTCCCTCCCTGCTATATCCGCCTTGTTCTTACACGCATCCCTCAGCCTCGTCGGAACTGAGCGCGAAGTCGACACACAGGGAGGCGGCGAAATGGAGGAACACACATCCCTCAGAGGAGGTCTTCCAAGACCTGACCTTGGTCTCACCATCCAGGGAAACGAGATCACAATCGAGCTTTCCTGAAGGTGTATTAGCTCTCTCGCTCATGATGCTGGCACCAAGTACCCCTACCCTGCATCTCTTTCTTCATCTCGGGCTCGCTCATCGTTGGAATTTGCCGCTTTACTGCTCCTGCATCAAGGCATTGTTGTTACATACACATACCTGCTATTATCTCAATGATCTCGTCATGCCCACCTCTGGTTCTTTCCTCCGACTTGTCAATGAAATCTCTTGACAACTCTGTCGCACCACTACCTTTTGGCTTAAGTTGTTTCCTTAGGGATGGTAATAACGCATTTCGGAAGACAAGTTCATGCCAAGAGAGGACGATGATTACGAAGCAATCTGGCAAGTTGTTTTTCAAGTCACACCTTGTGTATCTTATTAATCATTATAGATGCTCTCTCTAACAGGATGTAAGGATGTTCTCCATACACTAATCAAACAAGTTTCAACTCAATGGGCTGCTCAGTGTAAGAAGCATTGGAAAAAATGTTGTTTCGTGGATTGGGAATTGCTCATTGGGCAATGAAAAAAGATAACATTATTGGTTTGTTGACATGACATGCTGCCGATCCATTCTGATTTCTTTCTTTCTGTAATTGAATTCAACCTCATCTGACTTGGAGTCTCCGAGTCATCTGCTCGTGCTGACCAAGCTTCCACACCATTGGATACTCCTCAGCTTGTATTCACTTGGTCAGTATGGATTGTTAATCCTCTATTTCCACAGATACCAATACCTGTCCATCCAAGCCCTCTCAAAGACTGCCTTTTGGTCATCTATGGTATGCATAGCTCCCTTTTGGCATGTGTTGCTGAATAAGGAGGTTATGTAGATGAGCCATAGGTCTTTTGTGTTTGTGCACCTCACTTTCTCAGTAAGGATAGTTGGGCAGGCTTTTCTAAATTTATCAGCAATGGGAATGTGGCCAGGTCAACTTGAGGTGCCCACTATCTGAATGTAAATGGGTATGTGTCCTTGGATGAGCCAGTTCTTTGCTCATGAATAATAGAGATGGACATTATGGCATTAACATTAACATGTCTTTGAAAGGCTCCTTGAACTGCTATACAGTATCCCATGTTTGGAAGTTTGCCACTGTGTTCAGGCATTCCAGTACTAAAGGATTGGAATGGAATGGTGAAGATTTCAAGGCATGGAACCAATAACAAGACCTTTGGGCTCAAGGTGTAGTATACTGCCAATGATTCAGGATTGGACAAAAGGTATAGGGATGTATTGGTTTTTTTATTATTTTTATTATTACAATAATGTAGACTTACATCATTAATGAACTTACAGTACAAAATTGATTGTTGATGGCATTTTCTTCACTTGCAGCCTCACACAGTAAATTGACCAGTTTTGCATTGAATTAGATGCTGCATATAGTACTTTAGAATATCAAGAAAGTTTCATACTAAAATCTGACATCATAACAAACAGAACAGTCATTTCCAACATGATGTCCAGGACTCTCCATATGCAAAATCTCCAAAATCAACTTTATAAGGTGGATATCCATTTATTTGTAGACAGTCAATGGGAAAACAAAACCCATTTCTTCCCCAAGAAGGAATCCAACAGAAAGAGACATTAGAAGACAATTTCACCCAGCCTTCATTCATATACATTTTTTGATGGGCATGAGGTTCTTGTAATCTCCAAATTCTGATGGTTTTGTCCTCTGAGCCAGAAACAATGTGGGTGCCATCAGGTGAAAAGGCAACAGCTGAAACTGAGTATGTGTGTCCTTGGAATGGACCTGCCACACACTGACCAGTAACAGCATTCCAAATTCTGATGGTTTTGTCAGAAGAGCCAGAGACAATGTGGGTGCCATCAGGTGAATAAGCAACAGCTGTAACACAATTTCTATGTCCCTGGAGAGTAATGATTTCACTTGGCCAACTTGATGGATGACCCAAGGTTACTAAAGGATAATTTTGCAAGTGAGAAAGCCATAATTGCCTGAGTGGAGAGGAGGTAGGTGTTTGAGGCATTGCTGACAAATATATATGGCAGGTGGATTCTTGAATAACAGGGGCAAATGCTTGAATGAACTGGCAAGCCTCAATTGCTAATGTAGCAACATCATATCCCTGAAAACATCATCATTATTTTCTTCCATTTTCAATGAAGACTATACCTTAGCCCAATTTGCTAGAGTAGAACATGTCTGTAGAGCCTGAATACATGCAGTGGGTGATGAGTAGGAGAGCAGGCTTATGACTTCCAGCCAGAATGGGAAAAATGTCTTGAAGAATATGGTCACATTATCCAATAAGTCCATGGTGCACTCTGCATGCTGCAAGTGGTCCATCCAATACTGGCATGCATATGCAAAATAAGGGGGAATGGCCTTGGCAATCCGACTCTGCATATCATGAACCTCATGATTGAGCAATCTTGAGTCTTCTAGACTGCATATGTTAAACCTGAGCATCCTTTGCATGCATTCAAGTAGAGCTGATCCAAGAGAAATGGAATGGTGTGGTAGAATGCCAACATGAAAGCTTTTGCTTTGATTGGCATCCAGTAAGAAGTCATAAAATGATGTGTGAAGAGGACGTATGGTCTTTTCTCCATTATGCACACCATCTAACAGTGATCCAAGTGGCTTGATGACATAGTCAATGCCAAAGGCATCTCCAAAGAGAGCAGTAAGGGAGCCAATAGAGAGAGGCTCCCTGAGAGCAAGGACAATAGCCATTACATCTCGAAATTGCTCTCTGGCATCTTCAGAAGTGAAAAGTTGATCAAGGATGCCAAGGTACAGGTTGTCTAAGTAGCCACCACCACTTTTGACATTAGACAAGAGCTTTTGAAGCCGTTTGCACGGGTCAATACCACGTGTGTCGTCACCCCTGATGAACTTGCAAGCTGCTGATGCCCACTGGAAAAGGTGTTGGGAGTGCTTGACGAGCAGCTCACACCATTTGTCATTTGGCCACAAGGTATCAAGTTTGGAGGAGCAGACACGAAGGGAATGGGCAACATACTTGCTGATATCTTTTTCAATCTCCACCTGGGAGACATCAGCAAGACATCTATGTGCAGTCCGGGGACTAGATAGAAGAGCTTCAAGGATATCTTCCTCAGGTCGGGTCGTAATTAGGAAGCGGATGTTTCTTGGCAAGTCACAGTCCGTGATACTGGAGAGGGTCTCTAGAAACTGGCGGCGATCAACCCATTCACCGCTCTCGTCAAGAGCATCCAGGACAATGATCAGCGGCCCTATGACGTGGATATCCTTGCTAGGTCCAATGATGAGCCGCTCAAGTTGCTCAGATGGCGAGACCGACATCCGGACCCCTATGTCATCCTTTACCACCCTCCAGAGTGCCGACTTGAATAGAGGATCGCAGTCCGCAAGGTTACGTGCGATCGTACTGAAAACGTTCTGTGGATTGCGCTTCCAGATGTCGCTACGAGCGAAGCAGTACGACGACCCAAGTCTCTTTTGTTCATCGTAACGTCGAGCGATTGAGTGCGCGATAGCTGACTTTCCAGAACCCGCAACGCCAGTAAGGAGACATATTCGGGGGGCGTCCTCCGCAGGATCATCGAGAGTGCTGCAAATGTCTCTTATCACAGCCTCGCGCGTTCCTGGCAAACACCTCTTCTCCCAAACATATCTAGCTTCGGCTGCATATGGTATACCGCTGAGGTCGATGATTTCTGCTGTTGCTACATCCCATAACCATGAGTTTATATCCGCAGTTCAAAAGAGGCGTGGCCTACCGAGCTCCTCCAGAGTGTTCATCATCCGAAAAACGATGATCCCAGACCGTAGAGTAACGCCGTCCAAAAAGGCCTTCTTCAGTTCTTGAAGCTTGTTCTCAAAATCTGTAATCTTCTTATCGACATCGTCAAAAAGATGTTTCACGGTCCGATGCCCTAACCAGGGATGTTAATAGCGTTAGGCATTTAAATATCGATGACTAACAAAACTCCTGCTTGGCATAGCCTGCAATGAAATATCCACACTCCGTCACCTGCTTGAGTAAAGGGACGATAGCCTCTTCGTGCGCCTTGACTACCTTGAGGGGTTCGGCATCTTGAACGAAGTCGAAGACGTCGCTCATTTTTTCCGTCAGGTGAATAATCCGCTCGTCCCGTTTTTGCTGGTTTACGACGGCCTGTATGGAAGTGCAGATCAGCGTAAGCAGGAACATTGATCGATAAAATATACCTTTTCTGCAGCTGATAAGATAGACCAAGCGAATGAAACATAAGGGTGAACCTGTGCGACGTTCGAACGAGAAGCATGGAATAGCGACGACAAACATGTACCTCTGCGATACCGTCAACGATCTTGTTCAATAGCTCCACTCTCTGCAATAGAATTTTCCATACGTCCATTTTCTCGATCTCCTCCACCTCTGGCGAAATGTCTGGGAGGTTTGTCACTACCGTATCCACCTGGGAAATTAACTGTGGCGAAGGTATGAGCGTGCCAATCGCCTCTGTTGCTTCATGGACAGCATCAGCAGCTCGACGTTCACCCGTATCGACACCTTCGGTAGCCTGAGGTTCGCCCGTATCAGCGCTCTCATCACGTTTGGATTCCAGAGATAACTTGATCGTAATTCCAGAAGGCTCAGGCCCACCAGGAGTATCCATTCCAAGAGGCACTTGGACCACTAGGGTTCAGAGGTTGCGTTAGAAAAACATGACGACGAAACAACATTTTGTCGTACCTCCACTCTGCGACTTTTCCAGAAACCCGCAAATGGTGTCCCTAACCGCTCCAACGACCTTGGGTTTTCTGACGGTACGATTCTCGTACACGGTTGCAATGAAATCGGCACCATCGTCCATATATCTAGCGGGATTTAGTCAGCCCGCGTAGAGCGAAGTATATAGACGCACTCGAAAGAGAAGACTTGATTCCAAGAAATACATTCGTTTTTCTTCTTCATTGTCTTGGTCAACTGAGAGGTATCGCCCACGGAAAGTCGGACGTAATATTCGTTCTTCCAGATCTTGTCCCGATAAGACTGATCTCCTTGAGTATGGAGTTGGATATCTGGAAAGAAAATGAGCCGGAAGAAAGCAGAAAGCGGGAGGGGGGGAGCTTTGTACCTTTGACGGTGAGAGTTTTGCTTTTCGGCCTAGAAGCACATTTAGTATTAGTTGGTAGAAAATCAAGAATATAGATGTTCGTACACGTCTGCATTCGTGCTCTGAATTGTATTTGCGGTATCCATAGCTCTGCAATTGAAGCTAGTGCGACTGACTTTGGTGATTTGAAGTTGAATGGATTGGCGCCTATTTCCACGAAGGCACGCCAATACAACGTGCATGACCGGTCAGACCCGGCGGCCTTTTCCTCGCACGCCAAGTTGCTCAGCCTCCTTGCGTCGCCACCGTCCGCATCTGCATTGCATCCGGCTCACGCGGCCTCGCACATCTCGCCCAGTTTTATGTCGCTGTTGCCCTTGCCTCTTCGTTCTTCTACGCCTGATATGTTCTTGGCGTTCTCCCTGCTGTGAGCAGCACACTTACCCACGGGTCCCCGTTTGCGTCGACGACGTACGTTCCGCCTACGGATGTGCCAGGATTCGCGGGCGACGGTGCATGGGACCGTGCATTCTCCAAGGCCCTCGAGAGGGAGGCAAAATGTAATCTCGTGATCCTTGCGGCCGATTTGGAGGTTACGAGTTTTCTGAAGGCTAAATGGATGCTAAAAAGGTCGTGTCGGGTCCTCCGAGAGGACGCCGGAGCTATTGAATGGAATACCTCGAGGCTACACTCTTTATGTAATTTACATTCTGTTCAAGAGGCTCTCCTACCATGGTTTGCTTCGACGAGACCAATCTCAACCTCTTTGCCAAGGCATGACATTCGTTTGAGCTGCCGGGTCGAATCATTTAAGTAATAAAACGGGACGACGATGATAGCAAAAATGAACCAGCATTTATTTGTTACTTATGATGAAGCAGATCAATGCCATATTGCAGAAGCGACAGCGACGACGTCTCTCATCTCTGCCACATCGTGCACCCGCACCACGTTTGCACCTTGTTGAACAGCACACGCGACAGCCGCCGCAGTCGCCCATCCCCGCTCTTGCGCACTCGTCATTCGTCCTTTGTACGTCCCCTCCACATCGGGCTCCTCCAATACCTTGCCCCATAGCGATTTCTTGGAAGGCCCGACTACCAAAGGATACCCAACCAATGGATTACCCGGTTCATCCGCCGTCACCAACGCCAGATTCCGCATCAGCTCAAGCTGTCCTTGTACTGGCTTGCTGAACCCGATTCCAGGGTCGACGAGGACTAGCCATCGACGTACCCCACCTGGACCGCGTACGATTGAATCGACCTTACGTCCTAGCTCCGTTTGAACGGCAGACACAAGCCCACCAGAGTATGCATCGTAATTCTTGTTTTTCCCCGCGTCGCCGCGGGAATGCATCAAGACCACTGGGACGCCCAAATTCTTCGCCACGCTCCGCATCCGCACGAGGTGCGCCGTGGCTGCCTCGTCGAGGGGATAGGTCGGGCCAGTAAATGCGTGTACGTCGTTGATACAATTAGCGCCCGCGCGAACAGCTTGTTCAGCAACGTCCCAGCGAAACGTATCGACGGAGAGTAGGGTATCGCGTATCGCGTTGTCTGCGTGCGCACGAATGGCTTGAACGACGGGGACAACACGTTGGATTTCTTCCTCTGGAGAAACAAAGTCTGCACTCGGGCGAGTGGAGTAGCCGCCAATGTCGATGATATCGGCACCCGAGGCGACAGCGTCCGCTGCATATGCGATAGTAGCGGGGAGTGTGTTGTGTTGGGCGCCATCGGAAAACGAGTCAGGTGTCATGTTTAGTGTGGCCATCAGGTGTGTCTTGAGGCGGTGTCCATGCTTTTCCTTGTGTGTTGAAGAAACTTTCCAGTACTTCACCGTTCGGGGCACCCGCACACCATCAACCTTGACGACCTCGGTGTCATCTGTGGGATATTTCGGGAATGGGAGCACTTTAAACATAGTAAAGTCGTTCCCGCTCTGAGTAGACACTAGTTCGCGGAGAAGGGTGGACATGGACTTGTTGCACACAGGGTGTACGAAATCCGGAATCATGCTGTTCCATGCAACTCGGGTGAGCCATGAGGTGGAGGCTGTAATGTGACTCACTCGTTCAAGGGACGAAGCACGAATTCGCGTTCGCAGAGGCGTGGATGAGGAATTACGAGCTCGCCGATCAGGCTGTCTAGACCGCTCTGGCTCTGTGGAGGTCGAGTATCCACCAGCTGATCGTCATATGTTAAGATGTCGAGATCAACTGCACGCGGGCCGTATCGCGCGCTCGGTACCCTACCAACGACCGTTTCGATTGCCTTCACCAAGCGAAGCAGTTCTATGGCAGATAGATCCGTCTCGATCTAGCCAAGCAACCCGAACGGCGATCAACATGGAAATTATAAATTCTGAAACTGACACACCATGCAAGCACAGTTGGCAAACCAAGGTTGGTCGGTGACATACATTGGGGCAGTCTCATACATGAAACTGGTATCGACGACCGACACTCGGACATTCTCGGCCAAATCGTCGAGTAAAGATTTCGGAACCTCTAGGAGACGCAGCGCAGCTTCGATATTGGCGAATCTATCGCCAAGATTCGAGCCCAATGCAAGGGCGGCAGAATGCAACGATGAGGTTTCGGGCAACTTCGTCATGCCAAGGGGTGCATCGCCACCCGCAAACGACCAAGGGATATTCGGCCTCACGTGACTCCTCGAACTAATGCGCGGTACACCTGGCGCACTGGGTCGACGAAGTAATAACCTAGTAACCCTAGGCCACGCACGCCTGTTCGCGTCGCCGCCGACAGGAGAACGGAAGGAAGACCATGAGCTGTCGTTGCCAGCTGGGTCGTTTGCCGGATTTGGACACACCTCGAACTTATCACAAAACTTTGTCGTTAACGAGTTGAACTTAATATCCACCCTATCCTCGTTCTAGCTACTCTTAAATTCGTGTGAGTCCGAACTCTATTGTCGATCACCCTGCTTGATCCTGTTGATGGACATCTGACCCGCCTCCGTCCAATGTCACACCATCTATTCCTTTCAGTCCAATCCCCTCTTCCATAGGGAGGGCATCGAATATTCGGCCGCTAGGACACAGCCGTAGCGTCTGTACCGCAACGTAAACCCATAATAGCAACGTCGCGCCAGCGTGAATGGATCCCCACACCCGAAAAAAAGGAGACGAAAATGTCGTAGCCAGTGCGAGCGTGCAATTTGCGTATACACCCTGCATCGCTATCATTAGTCCCACGGAAGACTGGACGTTATGCGGACATACGTTTGGGAAAATCATAGACCAATAAGTCAGCCTGAACGGTACACGGGCTTTTCGTGCGGAGTGCCACAATCCGAGCAATGCCAAAATCATCCACGCGGTCCCAAAGCACCACAGCGCAAAGGCAAACACGACGCACAATACATTGATGATTTCTCCCGTGCTGGACATCCCTAGCAACCCGTCCGCTTCTTCGTTCCTCAGGGGTAACAATGATTTGAACCCTGAGCCGATGAGAAGGATAGCCAAACCGCCCTGCCCAGAGGGCGACAATGGAAAGAAGACCGACATGAGTGCAGCCCCCTCTAAATAACCATATAAAATCGTGCGAAGGAGGTATACAGTGAGGAGCATCACCGTGAGTGCCAATCCCACAACAACCATACACGCCGAAAAGGTAAACGTGACTAGCGCACCTTTCGGCGTATACGTCACAAGTGCTTGTGAAATGACACTCCCTGCGGACGCTCCAGTAACCAACGTCAAGACAGGAAGCAGCCAGGCAAGGGTCATGGACTCAAGAAGGTGTTCCTGATACGTAATCCTTGACGGTTGTGAGCATATAACCAGGGTCTGCAAGATGAAATGACTAACATCATGTGTACCATGCCCCAGCAGCACAGTATGGACACCGCGATATCCAGCCACCAAAGTGCCCAAACTACGTAAACAAAAGGTCGGCCGCCGAAATGATAGGTCTCGTAAATCAACGTGATTGAGACACTGAAGAGTGTAGTGGCACCCATCGGAAAGGTCCCAAGATACAGACTCTGAACAGGGTGTCGTATCATACGGCTCCAAATACTTGGGAACAGGATGTATCTTGCCATGCTGAGCATCGTGAATAGCACAAATAACGCAAGGTTAAGGAAAAAGAAGATGAGAGAGAACAGCTTCATGACTTGGGAGTCAGTGCAGTATGGGAAGCTATGAAAGAGCATGGAGATCGACCCGGTCCCTGTATTACAATCGTGAAGACATATTTTGCGACTAGCTGTAGTGCCAACACACTCACCCATTGTGACCGCAAACCAAGCAGGTGTGAAGTGCCTGCTGGCGTGGTTAATGACACGTTTTCAACGACAGAAGAAAGACTCGCCTTGCTACATCTTGAAACGTCCTTTTTTTACTCGAGTTGTCGGTTCGCCCGTTCGCGACCATAGAAATACAGTGGGCCATGGACATCGTTTGAACCGAAGAAATTTTCCGGAGCACACGGTTTACTTGGCAGAAAACCCGTTGGCTATGCTCACTGTATATTTATCTCAGCATATATACGGCGAAAAGCCTCATGACTTATTAAGTAAATCAGTCATCTTGCCACCGGGTCATGACGGAGTCTGGCTAGTCGCTGTCGTGACTTCTCGAAAGTTTCCTGACAGCAAGTACAAACGGATGACGAGCCTGCCAGTGGTTAGTATGCCAGGGCAAGAGGAGGTGTAGCGTAGCTTCGTCGTTATTAAGTTCTCATGACCACCGCGTCACGAGCGGAGAGCTTGATCCCTTGAAACCTCATCAAGATGATGATCAATATCAATGTTAGCTTGAAAAATTTTCCGCCGGCATGATAAGATCACCGTGAGAACATTCATTCGGACCGTTTCACTCGTGCTTTTTAGCACATTAAAGTATTCCGACTTATTCCGTATGTACGGCACCTTTTTTCTGGTTAGATACACCAGTTACGAAGCCCCCTTTTTGTGTTCTTTGGTGGTCTTGTGTCGTCTATGTATTCTGTTGTGTATGTCCTATTACGATCATGTATTCAGACCATTGAGTCGGAACTTCAAAGCGTCCCATAATCTGTAACGGATGCGAACTCAGGCGGGCGGATGGGACTTACGGCGGGTTGTGAAACAAGGACAATTACTCGTGCACGTAAGACGTAATTAAGAGTGCCTCCGCTCGTGCCTTCGCTGCGCCACAGAACCTTGTCTTTGGTCTGCCGTAGAGCGGTGGCTCGCTTCCCCGTGCCGCCAGCGAGGTAGTCCCGCCCATCCTCGCAGCTCACTCCTCACCCACAGGATCGCCCCTGTCCGGAGTCGACGAGCGCTGCGCGCTTCCCCCCGTCATCGTGCCCATCATAACATCCGTTCGTCATCACGCCCGTAGCGCTCCTCGCGTAGCTAGTAGCATAGACATTGTTACCAATGCAATTGGCGTTTCCATGTGCCCGCATCTCGCAGATAAGACCAATTAACCCGGAAACTAAAGTCACTTCATGATTGTTCTATTTCCGTCGTTACTTTCTGAGTACATGTTTTCCTTAATATCCAATCTGACACTGTCACGAATTGGTCTGTGCACTTCCGTAGTCCCTGAGTCTTTCTTTGTCATCTTTCGTATCACGCCTGGGACTTGTCTCGCTCCCCCTTTTTCCTCAGCGTCATTCTCGTTTTCTCTAGGTAGCGTGTCTGTGTCTCGTTTCGTCGTTCTACTTAGTCTCGCAGTGTTTGATCGCACGTCACGGGTTCTAGCGATCCTAAAAACTTAGTGACGATGCTCGTTTCCAACTTGACATTGACAAATGCTTAATGCAAGACGTAGGTGACAAGTGCCGCAAGTACTTTACTTCCACGACGACGTGAAGTAAAACGCACATCTCAGAGGAAGCAAGCCAAGCGGCCAGCGGCAACTTCTTCGAGGAAGGACGGGTATACTCCTTGCGCGATATTCATCGACGCACTAGTCTGCGTGGAGGTTTTCATCGAACGAATGACTCGGATGTAGCGCAAGGCTCTAACTATTGTATTCAAGCTTGACCCAGCTGTCAATTGCGCTCGAGCTCAAGCACGGCTGCGTCATACGGGCGACATATGAGTGACTTCAGCCTCGCAGATATTTTTCACGTGAAGTCCTAACAAGGCCGTCCAGCGCCTTTTTTTGGGTTGGCTTTGACCGACGACGACGCGGTGCAAGTCATGCACATACTCGACCCGCTCGTCCTGATGTACATCGGATGCCCCACGTCTCCATTCCGCAACACGAGGGGCTGAGAACGGGAGCACTCAATAGCGATGCTCAAAGTACTACAGACCAGCTCATGCGAGGTTGCTCGCCCTGAAGCTTATGTCAACGCTGGCTTGATGTTCATTTTCAGTACGATCGGGTGTTCGATTTGAACAAGGAATCGCAAGATATCATCATCGCTGACATTCTCAAGTTACCCGGCCTCACTAATTTCCTCCAACTGCCAACATTTTTGGATGTCCAGGTCGCAGCTGCCAGCGGAACAGCGACCATCGTCAATGCTAGGCAGTACGGCTGCGACGCTGTTGTTATTTTAATAGACAAAGACCCCATCCACGTTCCCTTCCGTTCGTGTCAGCAAATTATTATCCTCGGGCATTCGTTCTCTCATTTCGGCTTGCAAAATTTCGCGAAGTTTTGATAAGCCGATTTGCGATGACGATGACGTTTTCTTGATCGTCAACGTTCTCCACGAATACTGCAATCCTGGTTAATTTCTCGGATCATTACATTTCATCCCACACACCTATCCTTACTGCTCTCATTCGCGCTCGATAAATGATGTCGATCTGTCCAACCGTCGGTTTTTCATCGTCGGACAGGCACAATGTCCAGGGGAGAAGAATCTAGTTTTGGTGGACATGGAGGTAACGAACGTTACAAAGCGGGTTGAGTGTAGCACGAACACACCACGGGTCACTTTCAAGCGACACGTGGTAACCTTTCTCCGCCAGAAGTTCTCAACACTGACGAGGAGTGCAGATAACTAGACTGCGAAGTAGTGGCACTCTGCGCCGACGCCCATCCCCACACAGGCCCAACCTACCACCGGATCCATCCCTACTGGGACGATGTTTATGACCGATTCCCTTTCTTTTCTTTTCACTCTAAGGTGCAGCATGTAACGTCTACCATGGGTTCTCAACCCCTGAGGATAAACGAAGATTTAAAAAAATGTAGCACGATGGTTACGCGGGTTCAAGACAAGGAGGCGCAGATCGAAGGAGCTGAAGAAAGGCACATGGCTCGCTTTGCATGCCACGAAATCTCGAACCAGAAACGTCCTTTCAAGCCCGGATTTAGTTTGGGCTATGAGTTGCTCAAAATTGAGCAGATCATGCAATACGACTTGGAGAACGCGCAGTTTGCATGTCTGTATGTATGTCATATCGGGGACCAGGACCAGGTAAGGCAATGATTTACCTCGCGACCAGTTCGGGACGCATGGTGGATGGACGGAATTCCATTTAAGTTTTATGATTACACGCAGGACGAGAAAGATAGATTGGCAGCGGTGGTGTTGCACTGGACGATGTCATATCGACCCTAGAAGTTCCGTCTTTCGATAGTGTACTTACGAGGGTCGTGTCAAGGGTACTCGCATGCTTGTCTTTGTTCGTCAAAAGCGTGACGGGGCTGGAGCTCAATCAGCTTCCCTTCCCCCACGACAAACGACATATATAGGTATAGAAATCAAATTCCTGGTGACATAATAAGCCGTGACGCGTGACGCTTAGTGCTTGAGTCATACCACCCTGGTAATCCTTCTCACTCTTCTTTTCCCAATGTCGTAGGAAACGTATACAGAGTCATCATGCAAGATGTTTGTCGTCATGAATATTCATCCCCTTGGGCCCCGTCTCACAATTTGTGCAACCACTTAAGAGCGCGATGAAGCTACCTCGATGGTTGAAATCAGTGCGTCTTTTTCAGAAACTGACAGTATAGTTCATGTCGTGTTTCTCACAAGGGTTCAGCTGTACCATATACGGATAAACGAGTGCTCAACTTGCTAAATCAACTTTGCGCGTCACAGGACGTATCTGATGTCGATCTTGCGGGATACCCCAGACAACAACAACGACAGCAACGTCCAAAATCGACTACACCCCGTGTTTAACATCGCCCTCGTCAACTGCGCTAGGGTACGGATAATGGTCGAAATAGAGGAGGTAACTCAGAACCCGTGCCCAAGAGAGTCGTTCCTCGCCATTCTCGTGCAAGACACCGTCACGCTTGCTCATAACGTGCTGTATTTTTGTATGTTTTCGTTCTCATTTACGGATTTGCGTCACTCAATGAGTTGTTTTCGGCCAGAGAGGGTGCCTCTGAAGTTAAAGTGGGGTAACAATATCTCTTCCGGGTTTAAAAAAGGACCTTTCATGTCCCACTTATTGCAGCCGTCTGCGAAGCCATGCCTGTCGGAAAGAAAAATCAACGATAGCGGTCCCAGTGAACCTTTCAAATCCCGCCACTATCCTATCGTTGAAGTATCCCTCCGAACACCCACGACGTCAGAAGATTCCGAGGAAGAGCCAGAAAAAACGGAATCTTTCCATGGCTTCAAGCCTACTTCATTGCGCATCCCCCGTTGGACTTGTCATCGCCTGTTTGCCACGTTCCAGTGCTCTGCATGGCGGAAGAAGAGCAACTTCCTATGGTCATGTCCAGCTTGCTTTGTCAGCGGAGCGTGTGGCACATCGAGGATCTGTTGATTGGTATCACTTTCTCAAAGTTCGAGACGACAATCCAATTGTTCGTGGGATGGCTCGGGAGTTTTGGTTAGAACCTCGTGATCGTCTTGATAATTTTTTTCTTCGGATGGCTAATATCATGACATTCAGCCTCGTATACATGTCGGGGAAGTTTAAACCCAGGCGAAGCTGGATATATCGTCACCCTCGGTGGCTTTTGTCGTATCTTGGCTGTCGTATAGTCTGGACTCGCATATTTCGAGTATCCGCGACGCCATGAGGAGTTCGGCGGGTCTGGTCATGCGCGAAACGGTGTCATAATCATCACTCGCTTGGAGAATTGA